>PVJH01000337.1:43802-348019 GCA_004026705.1 Nesogale talazaci
CACACACACACACACACACACACACACAAAAGAAAAAGCACTAAGAGCTGCAGTATTGTGGTTTTGGTGTGGGCATCAATAAAAAGAAGGCCAAATCTGGCAAGCACTGTCCTTCCAAAATACATCTACCTACTCATTATTTCTGCCAATTGATGCTATCTTTTAGATAGATGACTTCTTCCTCCTTCAATATAACCCTATCTGATAGCTGCAATCTTCCTTCCTGTTAGAAACAGTATAACCACACTGGGAGAGGCTATATGTCTTGATTGCTTGATCCCCAAAATAGAATTATCACATCTTTTCAGGAAAGTTATTGATAAACACATAATAAATGATATTAATAATACCAACTGAGTATTGAGTTCCTACTATGAGCCAGAGTTTATGTGATCAAAAACTAAATATTCTAAGAATAAATTACATAAATTCTAATGAGGGAGAAATAATGGCCCAACTACTGGATTTTCCTTCTATGTGTTTTAAATTATTTAAATTATTTTCTCCTTTTCTTCTCCTAGTTAAGGGCCAATCACCAAAACAGTTTCTCAAATCAACAGGTCATCTTAAGACCATGTTGCTACCATATTAATTTAACTAACTCAGAATCATTGTTAAAAATATCAACTAGAAAAATAGTTAGAAAGGAAAACAAGACTTTTTATAAACCAAAATTTAGCTTTGGTTAGATCTAAAAAGAAGACCAGAAAAATGTTTACTTACAGTTCAATAGCTATGCAAAGGCTTTCAGCTGTGTAGAAAAACATTCATTTTACTCATAGGAAACAAACACGCATATAGACCAAGGGGCAATCTTTCAGAAAGAAGGTGCTGCATGGTTTGATACCAGGAAAAGTGTTGCATCCTCTCACCTTGTTCAGTCTGTATGGTGAGCAAATAACCCAGCAAACCTGATGGTAAGAAGAAGATGTGGTGTCCGGATTAGAGGAAGACTCATTAACTACTCATGCTATGCAAATACCATAAGCATTCTTACTGAAAGGGATGAGGGATGAAGTATTTAATGATGGAAATAAAAATGATAGTCTTCAATATGGATTGTTTCTCAACGTCAGAAACAATTCTCACAACTGAATGAATCAACAACACCATGATAAAGAGAGGAAAGATTGAAGCTGTTAAGGATTTCATTTTACTGAGATCCCTAATCAGTAGCAGTGAAGAAATAGAGCAACATATTACATTGAGCACATGTGCTCCAAAAGATCTCTTTAAAGTGTTTTAAAGAAAAGAAAACAGCAACCCAAAGATGTCACTCAGCAGGTTAAGACATGTTTTACCAAAGCCAAGGAATTTTCAATGGCCTCCTATGCATGAAAAACCTGGACGAGAAATAAGGAAGACCCAAAAAGAACAGATAACATTCCTATGATGCTGTTGGAGATGATTATGGAACATATTCATGGACTGCCAGAATATGGACTGTCTCTCTTGTAAAAAGTGCCATCAGAATCCTCCCTGAAGTAAGAAGAGTGAGCTGTTAGCTCCCATCATTTGGCTGTGTTATTAGAGGGACCTGTCCCTGGAGAGGCATGTTCTGCTTGGTATTGTGTCCATGAAGAGGAGAAGGACCCTCAGGAATAGGAGTTGGCAAGATGGCTGCAACACGGAGTTCCAACAAAACAATGATTATGAAGATGGCCCAGGTCCTGGGAGCTTTTCTTTCTGTTGTGCACAGAGTGGTCAAGAATCAGAAGCAACTCAATGGCACTTATCACACAACCCTCTCTACTTTGCCTGTCCTTGCACTCCCTGTCCCAGGAGGGACCGGGAGTTTTTCTCTGCAGCCCTTCCCAACCCTCTACATCCACTTACCTGTAAGCCCACGCCCTTCAGGATCAGTGTTTGGCCCTATTCTTTCTTCCATTTTCAGAGTCTACTTTTCATTCTTTGTACTCTGCTTTCCAAAGGGGGAGTGGATATCTTGGTCTTTAGAAAGTGCTTGTTCTGAACATAAAAAAATTATCTGATAACCTAATCCACACTGAAGTTTTATAGCCCAAAAATATAAAAGGTAAATATATCTTGACTATTTTTTTTTCAAATTAGAATTCTCTAAACTACAGATATTCCATAACACAGACACTAAAGCAAAGATTAGGGCAAAAGTTGCTTCTTTAAAACCTTTTTCAGTAAGTTGTTTATCTTTTTGGGTCAATTTCCCCGTCATGTACATAACTTTTTCTTTGGGGTTACATTTTATACATTGCTAAACGTTTTGCTTTTTGTAATATAGCTATTGCCTTTCAAAGGTTATTTATTGATTTATTTTTGATTTATTGATCATAAGTAAATGGTTAGTGACTTTCTTTATAAGACCTTTACCAGGATTCCTTTACATCACAAGTTCTCTGGTGCATTTAACATACAGAGTGCATTTATATAGTTTACTTTGGATGTGTGTGTAGTTATTATTAAAGTGATCAACATTAAGGACATGATTGGTACAAAAGTTCAAAGTTATTTTAAAAATTAGAATTTGCTGATTAATCTTGTAAGATTCCCTAAAATGGCCAAGCCTCATGAGGGTATTCAACATGTGGGTTCCACTAAACTCACAAATTATTTGGAATGGGGTGGGGGTTTCCTCCAGTGAACAGGAAAATACTTTGTCTGCCTAAATTGCATGCTTTTCCAATAAATGCTGGATTCCTGGCCTTTGGAATTGTGGATATGACCCTATTTAGAAATAGGGTTTGGGTCTTATTCTATGAAGGAGCAGAATAGATAGAGATACACAAAGGGTAGACAGGTGCCAGCAGACACTAGAAACTAAGAAAGAGGGTCACAGAAGGAATCAGCCTGGCTGGGAACCCGACTAGGGCCACTTGCTGTCAGGACTATGAGAAGATGAATTTCTGTCCTTTAAAGTCACCCATTTCAAGTTATAAAAGCACCAGATTAATAAAAACCACCTGCTTGTATTTTAGGAAAGCACATTATCTCTGTCTTCAGTTTACAGTCATATACCTCGGTTAGACAGTGAGCCTGAGGAAGTCATGGAGCCATAGCTAGCTTGCAGCTGTCTCACGGGTTTCTGTCACCTGGAGTAGTGTTTGGCATGTAGTAAAATATCCATTCATGACATCTAATTACTGCAGTGATGGTTTTGTGGGAGTGGGTGGACCAGTTCAAGGTTAACAACATAACAAATACAAAAAAAAAAATCTAGAGGGAAGCCCTTGCAAGAGCATTCTCAGTGATCCAGAAGCAGCTGAACTGTTCTGGCATTCAAACTTATATGGTCAAGGGGAAAGAAATCGGATTCTTAAGTGAGTGATCAAGACATGAGGTTCTCATTTTGTAGGAGGAGAATTGGGGTCATGATAGTGGGGGGAGGAGGTATTACAGAACTAGAGGAAAATTATATGTTTCATCAGTGCTACACTGCACTCTCCATATCTAAATGCCTTCATAGTTACATCTAGACTAGCCTTGGACACAACAACCTAATGTTATAGTCTTACTGAGTCGACATGTGACATGAACCATTTCAGTGTTTGTTCTGTTGTTTTGACTACAACTGATGCGTTTTTAAGAACAACAACACACACAAAAGGACAACAAAGCCCACCCAGAACAGTTAAAGTGGAGGGCCCACTCTTGTTTTTCATCTCAACATCATTATACAATTTCAATGAGAATATTCAGAAGCACAGCAAGCTCATGCATCTCTTGCTGTTTAATATCTGGGGGAAGGGTCAATGTTGACTAGTATAAATGTTTATTACTATTAAGCAATTTCTTAATACTACATCCACCTAAAAGATGAGGTCCAATTTAGTAAATGAGTCACATATAAAATGAATTTTGTGACATACAAGCCGGTACTAACAAGGGTTCCTGGTATTAACACACACCATCCATTCACATCACTTTAGACTGGTTCGTCCACCTTATTTTTGAGGAAGATATTAGTCAACAGGAATATATTCTTAGCTTTAAGAACAACAAACAATACTCTTATTTCTCTTTTACCTTTTTCTTTTATCTCATCTTTCACCTTTTTAATGCAAACAGCTAGAGATTAAGGACATAATGCAAATCATAAACACTCCCCCTAATTACTTCACATGCCTGCTTGTTGCCAGGCACAAACCATTTCGATGTTTTATGTACTGCATGGCGTCAAACCAATCCTGACCTCCCCGCCATCTCTATGTTTGCTAGACGGTGAAACATCAGCAGTCACATACCTTCTAGTTCTTAGGAAACCTGAAAACTGCTCCAAAGACATCATTTTCTACCTCCAGTATGAATAATGTTAAGCTTTTAATTTTTTGACATTTGATTACTCTCTACACACCCAAGTTTGTCATCAGGACAATGCCAATAGACCAGGCTCAATTCTACTGCTTATGAAGCAAGCCCAGTAATAGGTATGGTGGCATTTCCATAACACACCCTCCCAGGAACATGGCATTGCAGCCCATTAAACAGTCCTTCTCCCCCGACGCCCACAGAAACATCAGTGAACTCCCCCTTCTTAGTCATAACCTTCTCCGACCTCCCTAAATGGGTTCTTGTTTCTGGAGGGCTCCCCTCAACCTCCCGCTGCTGTTGGCAGCTCCTCTGCTGATGAAGTTGGGGGTGCACTGTGCAACTCTCCCTCCTCCCCCTTGACCTTGACCTGTGAGGTTGTTAAAAATCACCTTCAATTTCTAAGTGTATCACTCAATGATAAAATAAATCTCAGGAAATCTTCAGTTTGCAGTTGATAACATCTGGGGGATTGTGTTTTGCAAAATCAAGGGGCAAAAAGTAAATATTTGAGAGGGCTGTGTCTTCCTACTTTCAAATGTGACTGTGTGCATTAAACAAAAGCCAGAACGCTAACAAAGATTCTCAGGGGCTCTACATAGAAATAAGTGACCCAATATTTATCTCACTTATTATATATTTCAGGAGCCCTGGTGCACAGTGGTTATGAGTTGGGCCTCTTACCTCAAGGTCAGCAGTTTGAAATCACCAGCTGCTCTGGGAGAAAGAGGAAACTTTCCACTCCCCTAGAGAGTGACAATCTCAGAAATCACAGGGGCAGTGCCACTGATTCAATAGAGTTGCTATGAATTAGGATCGACATCAGGCTTTTAAACATTTTATTTATATAGTTTCACATTTTCTTGCATAAATTCTGGCCCTCTGCAGATGCTACGTATCCTATTAGCTATTCAGTACTTTTCTTAAATACTTTCCTCCTGTTGCTTTTAAATGTAGTGTCGGTTCAGATAGATAGGCATTTGTAGCTGCGGATAGGACGTAACCTTAGCATGTACTGCCCTTGTTTCCTTGGATACCAAATTTCTACACACAGTTAAAAAAAATCTATAGAGCAGAAGCTGCTTTTCTCATATCCTTGCGATTCATCCCCCCGCCTCTTCTAGACCACCTTTCCTCCTCCTTCTTGCCTGTGTTAGGATGATACCACATCAGGCTTGCAGCTTTTGATCCCAGAGCTGTGGAAATTGAAGCTGCTATACAGGAAGTGAGGAGGCATACATCTAATTCTTTTACCTTCCCTAATAGCCCTGACCAGGGACCCTGAACTGGAAGACCTTGGGATTCAGTGAGCACAGTTATAGGGTGGGAACCCGAGAGTGATTCTAACATCTGTAAAAAACTCACCTGAAATGAAAACGTTTCACAGACTAATGCTTTTGTTGAAGTTCTTCATTTTTGGATGGGACATTGTGAGTTTATGTGACAGATGTCAGCCTATCACCTTCTGTTTCTCATCAGCTCCAGTTGGTGGTTGCTTATGTCAGTCAGTAAGCACACAGGAAGTATATTTCTTCTGATAGTCAGCGGGATACCACTGGGTGACTGGAAGAGAAACCACAGTGGGGCAGACTAAAAATTGACGTTGTATGCTTCCTTCTCTCGCTGAACAGATCTTTCAGAAATGTAGATTCTATTCTTGGGAAGACAGTAAAGAATTCTTGGTGTTTAAAAATAAAAACAAGGTTAAGAATAATTGTCCTACTAAAATCTTAATCTGTTGTTTTGTCTGTTTTATTTTCTTATCTAAAAGCAACTTGTTGTAATAGCAACTGAAATACTAAATTTAGTTCTCGATATCGTCTTCTTATGAGTGAGTTCAAATCAGGACTGACTATAGCCTATAGCTCTCCAGTTGATTCGGACTCCCAGGGACCCTCCATGAGATTTCCCTGCCTGTCCATCTTTCCTGGAGTACAGGTAATCTCATCTTTCTTTTGGAAAATGCCTCCTGGGTTTGAAACACCAACCTGGCAGTGAGGTACCCAATGCTTAACCCATGGTGCCATTAGGGCTCCTGGGCACTTACTGGAGGGTAAGGTTATCTCTCTGTCAGCTGTGGGAGAAGATCCTAGTCTCTCTCTTTAAAAAAAAAAACAAAAAAAAAAAACAAGGCTATTCACATCACTAAACTATGGTCAGAGGGGATTCACTGGAGGCTTAGTCTATATGTGGACCCTGCAAATAACCTTCCACTGTTGTCCACAGACTTCTGCAAAACCAGGTATTCACAATTTAGACACAGATACTTTTCCCTCTTTTGAATTTGCATTATATTACTTCCATCCTTGGATCACATAAGCTGATTGATGTACTTCTCCCATGTACACTAAATGGACGATCCTAGTCTCTTATAGCTTCTGTTCCTCTGGTCTCTAGTGATCTTCTCCTGGCATCTCTGCTTGCTACTGTGTCCCATTTGTATTCTATCCATCAAAACAGATTAAGTGTGTGGAGCATACCATATAATGATATCCAGATAAGAGCTGGAAACACAGGAAATTCAGAACAGATAAACCCCTCAGGACCAGTATACCAGGAAGGGTAAAGGTAAAGTGGGGGGAGAAAGGGAAAACCAATCACAATGATTTACATACAACCTCATTCCAGGGAGGAGGACAAAGGGAAAGTGGGTGAAGGGAAACATTGGTCAGTGTAAGATATGAAAAATAATAATTTATAAATTAGCAACGGTTAAGTGAGGGAGAGAGGGTGGGGGAAGGGAGGGAAAAATGAGGAGCTGATACCATGGGATAAAGTATAAAGAACATGTTTTGAAAATGATGACAAATGGATTGTCATAAGAGTTGTACGAGCCCTCAATAAAACGGTTATTTAAAAAAATTATTCCCAAACTAGGTGACATACATACACAGGTATAAGACAAAACAGTGTTGTCCTTGGACAATACTATAAAACAGAGTAGAGCAGAGTAGAATTTCCAAGGTTGCGCATCTCGACAGTAGGATGCTGCCTACGTCTTTCTCCTGAAAGATCATTGATGGATTTGAACTGCCAAGCTTCTGTATAACAGCCAAGCACTTAGCCACTGTACCCCTCAGGACTTAAGATTTCAGCATACATACAATTTAATCCCTAACATGGGGCAAATTAAGAGCCATTAGTCAAGGGGTCAAATAAGGATTGTTCTTGCTCAAAGGTCCCACACTAAGACACAGGAGACCAAAGAACAGGCCCCCCAAGAAAGTTAAATTAGAAATGGCACGGAGGTGAGTGCCCCATAAACCCTTTAGAGTTGCTGAAGTTTATAACCTGAATTTGACCCCAAGTCTCTTCTGCAGCCTCCCTGTCTCTCAGCATACAGTCAAATGAGGCTTCTGCACAGGCCTCTCCGGCCTTTCCAGAAAATCAGGATCCAGTGTTCTTTAGAAGGGTGGGATTGCACTCAGTGGAAAAGATAGGGTCCAACAGCAGCAATAGCCTAGTTATACAATAGCCGCCTTTGCTCTCACTAAAACACTGCAAAGTTCAGAAGGCAAAGCAGTTTTTCCCATTAAAAAGAACCCATCTCCATATTCAGAAACGAGCCACTAGCAGTGACAGATAACTACAGGTGAGAATGGCTAAAAATTCCTTCCTGCAGACAGCTGTCAGAATCCAGCTTCCTCCCACATGGTGGGGACGGTGAGGAGGCAGAGAACAATGCCAGGGACTAGGATGACTTGTGCATTTCCTTCTATGTTCTGAAGCAAATTTAATGAGCCTGTCTTCTTCATTCTTTCCAAACCAGGCAGAAGCAAACGGTCAAATAATCTTTATTCGATATTTGGTTTGTATCAATTATGCCTGAAAGAGATCCAGGCTTGATTCCTCATCCAAGATTTAAAGATGGGAAAATAGTGCTTCTCAGAAGGCAGCAAAAATAATGTATAAAGGAACTGACATAGCCTTCACCCTGGATGTATCTGGGCTTCCATATTAACACACCCCGTAGGTGTCTGGGAGCACGATGGTGTGCAGCCCAGCGATGTTGGAGAGTTTAGGAATGGGATGATATTAACTAATTATTTCCCAGATATATTTGTCAGCTCAGACCAGGAGAATCCATAAAAATAGGGAGAATACAGATGGGATAAACAGCAAGACACCATCCACATCAGTGACAACTTCAGAGGCCTTTTCACAAGCCCAAGCACAACCTAACTCTGATCAATGGAAGAAGGCGCCACAATTTTCCTCGGTTTATTATGCACAGCACAAGTTCGTAATTTGCGCAATCAGTTTTCTGCTTTGTTTTCACAAGTTATTCCTATTTTGTCCTCTTCACTATTCAAGAATTGCAGGAAGGCATGTGTTCTGCTTTAAGTCTTCCATTCTCCTCACCCCCCAATTTTGGTCTGTCACTCCTCTCTCCACAATGGAAAATCTGGTGGGAAACCCACAAAGTGCATCAGGTGGGAAATTCCTTGAAACGTAGATGATGTCTTGCCTTTCTTCACAAGCTGTCTTGCTGCTCTGCACTGGGCTCACAGCTTTATGAAACCAACCCATCCGCGTGTCCTTGCGTTGAGTGTGATCCAGGGTGACCCTGTGTCTCACAGAACCACACTGAGCTCCATGTTTCGAGACTGTAATCATAACAGAAACAGCTCACCAGGATTTTTCCTGCTGAAGTCAATCACACACCCCTCCACTCTCTGAGTACTGGCCATATGTGTCACGCAGGGTCTTTTGGCAGCTTTGACACCAGTTTGAAAATCACCCCTGGTGTTAAGTCCATTGCAACTCATGGTGATGGTCAAAGTCAGGGAAGGTTTCCATTGTTGCAATCTTTTTTCACGAAGTGACAGTAGAAGCAGAGGCATATGTTTAAAAGTATGATGCGTCTGCCACGTGGCCAGGGCACATCGGAGCAGTTTCTATGGACCAGCACCTATTGTGAGAGATTGCACAGCACATTAAAACTAATATTTGTATCTAAGGACTGCGTGGTCAGGGAAGGAGCCTTTGTGGTACTGTGGACTCAACATTGGGCTGTCAGCCTAAGTCTGGTGGTGCAAGCTCACATAGTGCTCTGCTGAAGAAAGAGAAGGTTGTTTCTGTACACAGCCATAGGATAGAAAACCTCCTGCAGCCATTCTATGTGAAGATAAATACCCAGTTCTATATACTCTGCTCTCTCTTTGGTCAGTATGAACCAGGGGTATGGGGTCAAGGCAGATGGTGTGATCTTGCTCTGCTGAGTCTAGAAAGAAAAGAAACTCAAAATCCTAACGGAGTCCATCATAAACCAATTTTCATCACTGAGTGCTAGGTTGGTACAGTCATCATTTTTATGTAGTGCCACAGTGCACCAAATGAAAAAGATAAACAAACTTGATTGACTTGTATGTCTAGGCTGATACTATGGTAAAGTGAATCAGCTGGGTGGGAAGAGGGCTGGTTTGTTTTTTATGGTAAAGTTATCTAAGAGACAGATGTCAAATATCTAGATGGGACAGTTCTGTGCTTGCCTAATGTACTCTTTTCTGTAGATGTGTCTCTGAGTTGAAGGGTAACATAGATTTATTTGTTCATGTATTCCTTAGCTTATCCACCCAGAATTTTTTAATTAAAAAAATTTTTGCATACAAATATTTATCGCAGATTTATTCATAAGACTCTTCAAGTGTAAAGTACTCAAACATCCATCAGCTGTTGACTAGATTGAAGAAATTGTAGCTCATTCATACAATGGAGCAACATGTAGCAACAAAAATGAGCTCTTGGTGCAACTATCACATGGATGGATTTCAAATGTAATGTGGTAATTTAAAGAAGATTACACACTGTGTTGTGTCCTATACATGATGTTCTAGAAAAGGCAAAAATAGAGGAATACAATAATCAGACCAGTGACTTCAAGAGTTTGGAGGTGAAGGTGGGGGTTGACTACAAGGAGTATGAGGACACTTTTCAGAGTGATAGAAATATTCAATATCAAGATTATTCATTTATGTCTATCAAAACTCAACAAATTATGCATCTAAAAGGGAACTTTAAAAAATAATTGTATTGGGGATTCATACAGCTTTTATAATATTCAATACATCATCTGTATCAAGCACATTTGCACACATGTTGCCACATTCATTTCCAAACATTTTCCACTTGAGCCTTGGTATAAGCTCCTCTTTCCCCTCCCCTCCCCCTTTTTAATGAATCATTCTATTGGTTACTCATACACCTCCCCTCACTATCCATACATCCATCAAGTGTATGCAGGCCTCATTTGCACACTTGTTGCCATCATCACTCTCAAAACATTCTCCCATTCCAGCTCCCCATATTTCCCTCCCCCCCATGAACCTTTAATAATTTACAAACTGCTATTGCTTTTTTATATCGTGCACTGTCCAATGTGTCCCTTCACTCACTGCCCTGTTGGTCATGCCCTTCATCCAGAATTTTAAGCAAGCGTATTTGAATACCTGAAGCAATGTCTGGTAGTGGGGTGACTAAGCATCTGACTCCTAACTAAAAGGTGGTGGTTCGAACCCACGAGTTGTTCCATGGAAGAAATACAAGGCGATCTTTTCCCATAGAGATATCCCCACACCAAAGCAAGCGCCGTGTCATCGAGTTCAGATTCCTGAACAGGTAGGACACTACAGAAATGCCCCTGTGGATTTCTGAGACTGTGACTCTAGTGAAAGGAGAAAGTCTCGGGATGGCTGGTGGTTTCAAACTGCTGACCTTGAGGTTAGCAGCTCAACGTGCAACCAGTGACGCCACCAGGGTGCCTACCTACAGATTACCACCTTGGGCATCTTATGGGTGATATCTTCTCTGCCTATAGGGTTTCTATGGGTTAGGGTCAAGCTAACAGGAACAGTTCTAAGTGGTTTGCAATAACAAATTATCGAACTTTCCCTAAAAGTGAAGTGCTGTCTGGACATGTGGGGTGCAAAAAAAATCACAAGAAAAAGAAAGAGAAATTTCTATTGCCTTTTTGTACAGGCCATTTAGACCTGATGACAGTTGTGGTAATAATTTCTTTTGTAAGAATTAATACCAAACTAGATCCAAGGAATCGGAGATGGAAAAAGTCCCCAAGGTTCAACTCTTGCAAGAGACCACTCTGTGCCATTTCCCAACCCACCCCAGGCCCCACTCCCCTCTCAAGTATACTCTCTCATGTCTCTGGGTCCTGGAAATTACTCCAGTGTCCCACAGAACTCACAAAAGTTGGAGGAAATGTCTGACTCCATGGTGAGTGCAGTTCAGTCCAAAAGCTGGAGGTTAGGCAGTGGTAAGCTGGAATCAAGGGCTAGAGGGCAGGTCCCACTCTTGGCTCAGACTGGTGATGAGATCCCATCCCTTCTGTCTCAGTAGACGTATTCTATGCCACATAGGATGACATTGCAAGAAGAGAATGTTTGAGGGGAGTTTCATGGTGCAATCAAATTTTACCCCAATGTAATACTCTGTTGTCCCCCAGGGACCCACATCTATCTATACATATATGATCTGGGGCTTCTGGCAAATGATTCCAGGAGGCACTGGCTTCTTAATAATCTTTTCCAGGTCATTCCAGCAACAGTTTTCTTTCTCTTCTCATCTGTAATATATAATTCCTACCTAAGATAACTATTGAACAAAGAGTGTGATTTCACACCCTCTACTAAGGTTATCACTTCTCATCTCATTCCTGATTGTTAGCAGATAATACCCTCTAAAATAGAACCCCAGCTACAGGTATATGGAATCCAGAATTAGTCTATATCACATAAAAGATTACATCTGGTTGGACCTAGTAGTAATTGAGTGTAACTTAACAGGTATCTGGATGATATAAAGTCTTGCGTGTATAAGCAGAAAGCAAATGTTTTGAGAATGAGGATGGCAACAAATGTACAAGTGTGCTTGACACAATCGATGGATGGATAGATGGACTGTGATGAGCCACCAGTAAAATGATTAAAAATTTTTTGACTGTAAGAGAAACTATATTATTAAAGAATGTCACAACCTTTTTTTTTTCAATCATTTTATTAGGGGCTCATACATCGTTTTTCACAATATATAAATAAGCATACTCGTCAAGCACCCTCACATGTCCACTTCTATTATTGTTCTCCAATCATCCACCTTTTTCCCTTTAGGCCCTAGTATCGGCTTATCCATTCCTTCCCCTCTTCCCCTGGTCTCTCCTCCCCTCCAACTCTCAATAGTTTATACCTTGTTATTGTTTTGTCATATCGTACACTGCCCGACCTCTCCCCCAACCCACTCCTTTGATGCCCGTCCTTCAAATAAGAGCTTGTGTATATATCCTTGCTGTTGGTTCCATCTCTCTACCCCTCCTTCCCTCCACCCTTCCAGTATCTCCAATATAACCATTGGCCCGAAGGGGCCCATCCATCCTGGTTTCCCCATATCTCCAGCTCCCCTCTATGCCAGTGTGACTTCTCCAGTCTATCTGGATTTGCAAGGTAGAGTTGGGACCATGATGGTTGGGGGACAGGGAGGAAGGCTTCAGGAACTAGAGGAAACTTGTATGCATCATCACTGCCTGGCTGCCCCCCGACTGGTCTGTCTCCTCCCCGTGTCTCCCCTGTAAAGGGGTGACCAATTACCCACCAGTGGGCCTTAGGTCCCCACGCTGATCTCCTCCTCCTATGTAATGATGTGATTCTTGTTCTTTGGTGCTCGATATCTGCTCCCTTCGGCCCCTCTTGATCACACATGCTGGTGTTCTTCCTGCATGTGGACTTTGCTGTTTCTGCGCTGAATGGTGACTCGATTATCTTCAAGTCTTTGAGATTCCAGGAATTCAGTCATTTGCTAGCTGGGTACCATTGTTTCTTCTACTTTGTTTGCCTCTGTATCCATTTGTCATCAGCGATATCGGGAGTCAATTGGTCCATTGATTTTGATTTTTGTTCTTTGATACGTGATTGTTTCAGCACCTCATGATCGCACAGGTAAGTGATCTTCTTTTATGGTGGGTTTTGTTGCTTCTGAGCTAGATGGCTGCTTGTTTGTGCTCAAGCCTTTAAGACCCCGATGCTCTATCTTTGATAGCTGGGCCCTTCTGCTTTCTTCACCACCTTTGCTCATGCTCTTACATGTCCTCAATTGGTACATTGAGGATGTGTGCACACAGTGATATATGTTTGTTTTGTTTTGTTTTTTTCTGCCCCATTTGATGTCTATTGCCTAGACCTTTTACCACTTTCACCACCATCTGACCATGCTGGCTGTTGTGCTTCTTCTGTGTGGCTGTGGTCTCTTCTCAGGTAAATGGTCTAATGTTTATCTTCAGGCTTTCAAGACACTTGATATATCCTTTGATGGCTGAGCACCTTCAGCTTTCTTCACCACATTTGTTTGTGCACCCATTTTACTTCAGGAATGTCACAACCTTTATAAGTTAAAAATAACTGCTTAACTAATCCCTCATGAGTCTAAATTAGATATAATGCTAATATAACTTTATAAACATAGTAATTGTTAAGCTAGTATTATAACCAAATACTCTCCTGAAGCCAAAAATGTTGTTCAAATTAATCAACAGATTTAGGGATAATTGTTTAAAAGTTTACTACACATCTGAATGCCCTTCGTGGTCACCATGAGCCTTCCCATAGGCACCAATTCCAGATTTGGGCCACCTTTCTCCTTATTGATGCTGGATTCTTACTTTTGATATCAAAGTAACCCTTGAGGATAAGATCAAAGTCCTTGAATTTTGATGAATGGTGAGCTGTTATCCATCTGTTCTCAGTGCTGCTGTCAAGTAGCCACAGGAATGGAAAGCATCACTGAATCAAGGTGATTTCTTAGGACAGAATCTCTAGGAACGTTCTGAGTGCACGAGGGGAGAGATTTGCCAGAAACCCCACTCTGGTTATATTGTTTCTAAAAAGTGTCCTGCTCTCTGTCAGAACTTTCTTTCTTGTTGGTGCTAAGTCTCTCTCAAGCCGGCCACCCATCCCCCAGCCCCCCAGCCCCCAGCCCCCCTTTTCTACCTGGATGGGAACTGGTTCAAAACAGCTGTCCAGTGATCCTGTAGCCACGCTCTCTGATTGATGACTGAAGCCTGAATGACCACCTCAATCCGGTTACACAAAGGGCCAGAGGCCCTTGTTCTCAAGACAGCAGACTTGCCTAGAACCACACTAGGGTAGAGAATGGTCGATGCAACATAGGCAGGGTGACTTACCTTTTCACAGTGGGCCGTGCAATTCTTGGCAGTGTTTGTGTGTGTGTGAGGGATCCTTCTCAGATGGTCATCACAATGCAAATGTTGTTAACTGCCTCTGAGCTGGACCATGTGGCAAACATTGGCACAAAAGATGAAACCCTGTTCCGTCCAGTGCCACCTCCATAATGGGGTTTTCATTGGCCGGTTTTCAAAAGTAGATTGCTAGAGCTTTATCCTGAGTCCATCTTATCTAGAAGCTCTTCAGACACCTATTCAGAATCAGAGGAACAGCCAAGCCCCCACTGACAGATAAGTGGTCATGGCCCATGAGCTACATGGGCCACAAAGGGATCAGGTCTCCCACCTGGAAGGTGAGTGCTCTGTCACTTAGGCACCTCATCCTCAGAGGACATGTGTTTCTCAGAGCCTCCTTGTCAGCCCTGACTTATAGTACGGCAAAATGGAACCATGTCTCATGAGGGTCGCCCTCGGTCATCTTCGTGTTTCTGCTAATTGATGTAGCCACCTGTCAATCCATCTTACTGCGGGTCTTCTTCATGTTTGCATGATGCCCTTCTCCTCCGTGATATGCCCCAAGTTTGTATGACCAAGGTGCCTTCTGACTGTACTTCTTCCAAGACAGATTTGTTTCTTCTTATGGAACTACATAGTCTACTCAAGATTCTTCACAACACCATCATCTAAACACATCGATTCTTCTTTGGTAAAAGTATGTCCTCACAATTACAATCCACCCAGGCCTCTAAGTGGGGTGTGTGTGTGTGTGTGTGTGTGTGTGCAGTCATGGGTAATGGGATAGGGCAACTCCTTCCAAAGGAGAGGGCTCACCCTTAGCGGCCATTCCTCTTGGTGGTGGTTTGCACCCAGCAGGGGGACAGAAGTGGAAGGAAACCCCATTCCAGATACTCGCTGGGGCCCCAACTGGGTAGGCTATGTGCCAACCTACTAATTGTCAGGGTCCAGCCCCCCTCCTTTTCCCTTATTGAAAGCACACACACAAGGCAGACATTGTTCTAAGTCAGCACTAGGGGTGAAAGGGAAAAATTCTATAGCCAGACTTTCGTCTTTGTCTGAGATGCCATATTGCTGCACTTATTTCTTCCTCTGCACCCAGGGACTGTTGCGTTCCTCTTGATGTTTTTCAGTTTCCTACTCGACATGTTATTATGTGCATCATTTTCTGACTGTGTGTGAGACGATTCTCCTTCTCAACCTCCCCTAGTGAAGGAAACTATTAGAGAAAAGGAGTCATCGGGAGAATTGGAGAACGCTAGTATTTTCACCATTTAGTCTCTGGTCAGTGGCTGTTTCTTACAGGATGCAAATGTGACATTGTAATTCGAGTAAAATGAAAACCTAGCAGAATGAGTCGACTTCACCCTTTCACACAAAACCATTTTTTAAAATGAGTTTAAGGGTATTAAATATAATGCATGGCTTTTATTAAGTGTTGAGGGAAGGAGTACACTTTAATTGAGGATTTCCTGTGCCGTCTGGAGCTGAGAATAAGGGACTGCATTGTGGTCACTCTTCCCCGGTCTCCCTGGGCCCCAGAGTCTCATTTGTCAATCAAATAAGACGAGTGTAATTAGGAGGCTGACTACAGATAGAGGAGATTCTTCCTCTCAATTTTTCAAAGGAAAACCTAACGGCTATTATAAAACAAACACATGTAATCATTGAAACTTAGTGAGTCTGGCCTTGGTGAGCTTAATGAATTTACATCACTTGAGATTCAGTTCATTCGCAATACAAAAGATTCTCAGAGAACAGGCGCGGGCTTTGATGAACATTATCAAGGCTCCTTTCCAACCATGGTTAAATATATGACCCACCCATGTGTCCTTTGTCTGTTTGATGGTGGTCCTTTTTGGGGGGAGGGGGAGCACTACTGCCTCTGGGGGTCATGGGCACTACCCAGTGATGCTGCCGAGAGCAGCCGCTGGATTTGAACCGCCAAGCCTGTGGGCTGCGGTCCCGTACTCAGCTACTTACGCCACCGGGGCTCAGCCCTGATGGTGCTTCTTATCTCAGAGGATCAGGGCAGTTATTTGACTGCTGATGTGACTTGCTTGTGTGATGCTTCTTTCATATCCACCATTAAAAATGTATGACTAAACAAGCCGCGTTCATACGCAGTGGGAAAAGTGGCACAAACTTCAGTTTGTGGTATTGACTCTCATTTAAAAGCATTTTAAAATAGTGATACCCTCTTCGTAATGTGTCTTTTTCTTTTGACTGGTTCACTTAAAGGGCTTAAAAAAATGCTATGGTTCTTCATAGGAGACTACTCAGATATTGTCCTTTGCCGAAGAGATGTACAATACCATACATTTCAACCAAACCTGGATTTCATTTTATTTTCAAGCTCTGCCCGAGACATGCCATCATTATGCAATAGTTGAGTGTGGAAGTTAAGTGGTGTGTTACTGCTTAACTTGAAGAAACTGTGAAGCACTGCTCTTCATGGGTCAGAGACAGCTTGATGGCAGCCTGGTCACCTTTTAGCTATATGCCGAGAATATTCATTTTGAGGGAGTTTGGTTGTTGAAAGAATTCCAACCAACAAGCGTGGCTGATTCATATTGATGAATAAACAATGACCCAGATCTCTCTGAATGAAAATATTCAACGGGTCACTCTTGAGTCTCCATGTCTGTTGGAGGAGATGGTGCCTCCTAAAGTTTGGGCCATGCCTTGCTGCTAAGAGACTTCAGGGTGGACGGAAAACCCAACTGCTGGTGTTTGAACTACCTAATCTCTCCAAGGAACTATCACAAGGACCGGCCGATATTGCACATACTGTGGTATAGGTTCCATGAGCGGTTCTTTTTCTAAGTGTGCTGAGCGCTTGAGATGTGAACATCACTGGTATTATTTCATGAAACAGGAAGAGAAGGCTCAGAGAGGTTGTCACTGCCATGAAGACACGTGGGGGGTTAAGTGTCAGAACAGAACTCCACGCTAGGAGTGTGCCTTCCTGCACGATGCTGCTGCTCTTATCTTCTGAAGGTGAGAAAGGAAAATTCACGCATGAAAGGCCACCCTGCAGCACAGCTGATGGAGGTGGACTTTTCCTAGTCGGGCCCTTGTGGGATAATAACTCTATACCCATAAAGCCACACTGGATTATCTGAGAACATGCTGACCCAGCCTGGCTAGGACTACTTAGATCTGCCAATACCTGCTTTTCATGTACCCTGATAGCTGAAATGCCTTTCCCTTTTCTCTAAAATTTCCCCTCAGAAGCATGAAAAGGCAGCTAATTCAGAAAGATGAGATCGATCTTCTTTCGTACATCGGATTGTTTCAGTCTAGTACTTTAAAATCTTCGTAATCTTTGCCGAGCCCTATTTCATGTCCTAAACAACTACTATCCAAGGCATCTCCCCCTGGTGTACTGAAGCGGGCCCGGCTTGCTATGTCGACTACAAATTAATGGTGGGTTTCAAATGGGTAGATTTGATTATGTCTCTACTTGTAAATGCTTGAAAAAGAAGTTAAGTGTGCTTAATACAGTTGATGTACGGATTATTATGAGAGCTAGCAGAGCCCCCAATAAAATGATTTTATTTAAGTTAAATCTCTCTATTGTTTCAACTGGCTGTGACTGTGCTCTCTAATCTGTCCACCCAGAAACAGATCGCTGCCTACCACTGAAGGGGGCCTGAATAAAGACTTGCTAAGAACGAACACACGCACGTCAGGCCGCCTCTGGCACAGCAACAGATCCTAACTACATTGGGGAGCATGCCCACATCCTTAAAGGAAATAGAAGCTTCAATCTTCTTCAGTCAACTCTACTTTTATGAAACAGACAAGGATAGCTAGTGTTTTCAAATTCTGATATAGCAGTGAAAGTATAGTGTAGACATGTACTATCAGATTTTTAAAATCATTATCAGAGGAAATCCTTAACCCCCCACCGTATTCACAGTTTCCCACGTTCGTGCATCTCTGCACGTTGTCAGGCCCCGAAGCACTTCTCAAGAAGGGCAAAAACCCATCCCAAAGAGAGCTCTCAGAAATCCTAAAGCACTTGAAAGAGCATCCTAAATCGGACGTCCTGATGGTTTCACAACACTTCCACTGTTCCCAAATCTCCTGTCCCTCATTTGTTCTGGTGGGTTTGGGTTTATTTTCACTCAGAGGATTTTTCTCAACTGGGCTCTGTAGATCATGTCCGCAAACAGAGAGGCAAAAAATATCCTTACTTTGTGCCAAGTGAGCCGTAACCACAAAAGGACAACATAGATCCCTTCTACTGACTTCTCACCCTGCGGACATCCAAGCAGCATCTTCAGCAGGCTAGCTGAAGAGTTTATAAAATAATCCTTTCTTAGGTAGGAAAGCTATTGATTCAGTTATCTGAAGCCTTTGGGTATTACAGCAGAGAGAAGAACAAACACTACACAGGACGTGGTGGCTTTCGCTTCTGGCCATTCAGTTGGAACAAGTCTTAGGAAAATAGTGTTGGCAAAAATGTGCCCACAACTATGTTTTCAGAAATAAGCTATAGAGTATGTACACAATGTGACACATAATTACTATGTGGGGAAGTCACAATCCACTGAGAACGTTTTGCATTTACAATACAAGTTACTGGCCCTGGGTCTCTTCTTTGCCAGCTCCCACCCCCCTCTCTCGCCACAGCTGCCCTCCCTGACTGTACCCCTTCACTTCGGAAATACTTTTCTTTAACATCCATCCCACTAGTGAGATTTGAGCCCAAAGATATTTGACTTCAGAACTGAGTCTTGACCATAATCTTATTGTTTCTTTCTCCTTTTCTTTTCATAATAAGTGATTTAATCCTTCCTCTTCTGCAGCCTTCAGGAACTGTGTTCAACGGGACTAGACTTGTGGATCATAAGTTCCATTTATTGTTCAGATTGGGTAGATGATTTTGTCATCTCTGCCCCCACTTTCTCTGCAGTTGATTGACTAAGCACTTCAGAATCATTTCTTTCCCCTTTGAAGATAGCGTGATGTCCTAGTACTCTGTTACTATAGACTAAATCCCTAGCCATACCAAAAACAAAGATTAAGAAACATAAAACAACAACAATGATTTTATCTTCTCTGTGGATCAGGGATACAGAGAGAGAGAGAGAGAGTTACTTAGTTAATTAGTAAGTCAATCAGTTAGTTCATGTCAAGGAAATGTCTCATACAATTATAGAGGCAGTCATTTTCCTAGCCCATGGACCAGATATTAAGCTGCAGGCTTCTCTTGCTTCACATAGCTTCGAGAACTGATGAACCCAAATTGGCATGTCAGGTGGTAGACTTCCAGCCTTAGAGCTGAATGAATCCAAGGTAAGGTGGCAGGCTGCTGAAATGCCCAGCAGCCACATACCATTTAGCAGTCCACTAGTTCGAGTCCAAAGAACGGGAGATCAGATGCAGAATCGATGCCCAGCAAAAAGCAAACAAGCCTTTCCACAGCATCTACTTTTATTGGAAGCAGGCACTATCCCTGGGGAGCTCTCATCCTGGGAGAATACCAGATCTAAGCTACCAAGACACGGAGAATTCCTGACCCAGTCAAAACACTGACATCTATAACTATCACACATTTTATTTTTCATAATGTTTCTGTGTATGTCCTTTAAAATTAAATTTGGGACGAAAATAACATTTATGCGGTAACATTTTCTTTTGATAGCATTCATTTAATATGGATAGCCAGTCATAATTGGCATTAATGTCACTATATTTTGGGTGGCACAACATAGTCCAGGGAGATGTTCTGAGCATTAATTTAAATGTCTATGTAAGCAATTAAGAACTGGTCTTAAGTTTTTTTCAGTTATAAAATACATTCTCCACCCTCCCCCCCTTGAGTTTTTCAACAATGTATGAGACACTTTGGCCCTAATTTCATCTGTGACAGGAGTACCAAATTTTCCAGAAGGCCAGCGAGGAATCTGATAAACACTTAACTTTCAAAACTGCAAACCATCAAATTTCCACAGAACAATAATTCCATTAAAATGAGGTGTGCCTGTGTGTTATGAATGTGAGACTGTATGGAGATGTAACTCATTTGTACATATCTCTTCTTTAAATAGTAAATTGCAGAAGAGCTTTAAAAGACTCGTGGAAACATTCCACTATCTTTAATATATGAGAGAGACATGATTTTATTTTATTGGGAGCTCATACAGGTCTTAACATAATTCGTCCATACATACATTGTGTCAAGCATATTTGTACATATGTTTTCATCATCATTTTCAAGACATTTTCTTTCTAATTGAGCCATTGGTGTCAGCTCCTTTTCCCTCCTTCCTCACCCTCTCTCCCTCCCTCATGAACCTGTGAAAATTTATAACTGATTACTATTACTGTATTTATTTCTCACATTCCATTATCCTTAAATTTTATTTTTCCACTAAATTTTTGAAGACCTGGTATGTCTAAAGTCAAATAATTTGACAAAGAGTCAGTCAGGTATGAAAGTTAGCCTCATAAATAAAAAGTTCCAAAATAAACCTACATATACTCTTTACATTTCATAGAAAAGTACAAGTATGCAAAATACTTTTTCTATAAAATGTTTTCTTTAGCTTTTTAAAAATTTGACTTTTGAGTGTGGGTTTTCTTCAGCTCCCCAGAGCCTGTTTCACAACTATTACCCTTCCTAAGACCGTCACTGATCATTCTTGAAAAGATCAATGACGAAACTCACTGCCTTTGAGTCAAGGCTGATCACGGCAAACCCCTGTGAATTTCTGAGACTGTAGCTTTTTATGGGGGAAGAAAACCCAGTCTTTTTCTTGCAGCGTTGCTGGTGGTTTTGAACCTCTGACCTTGTGGATCACAGCCCAACGCACAGCCACTGCGCCACCAGGGCTCCTCTGCCACTCACCAAAGCAATGAACCCTTTCTCCCTCGGCTCTCAAAGGAGTGTCCCCCAACCCCCTTCCTTTGCCCTGGCTTCTTTTGAGGCTCTCCAGTGCTGTCTGTCACATGCAACTGCTATTGTCGGTGCTGGCTGCCTTCCACAGAGTTCACGATGTAACCTTCTGCACATCAACCCTGTGCCCAGCAGAAGGAAACGCTGCCCACTCCCACGCCATCCCCACCAGGATTCGTAGGTTTGAGCCCCCTGTCGCAGCCACCATGTCAACCCATCTGTGGTGGGCGTTCGTCTTTTTTGCTGTCCCTCTACTTTACCAAGCTTGATGCTCTCCGGTGCTCGCTCTCTTCTGACATGTCCAAAAACCAGGAGGCAAGATGTTGCTGTTGTTGCCTCTAAGGAGCAACACTCTGGCATTCTCCGTCCAAGACAGATGGGTTTGTTCTTTTGGCAGTCTGTGGTACTTTCAATATTCTTCACCCGCAACGTAATTCAAATGTATCTATTCTCCTTCGGACTCATGGTGCCCTGACCTTTCAAAATACAGTCCTGGTAAAGCAGCATCTTTTCTTCAGACCCCTCTTCTCAACAGACCTGACTGTTGCAACAGCTCAGGAGCGCATTTCCTGCCTTCCTTTTATGGCCCCAGGTATGTCCAAAATACAGCTTCCTGAAGCTCTCCCCTTCTGTAACTCAGTCCTTCCAACCCCTCTAGGAGCAGATAGCTGCTGACTTCTCCTCCCCCTGATCTCTACCTTCCCCATCAACTCAAATCTCTCTTCCTCACCTCAACCAGAATCATCAATAGTAAAATTTTCATTGCTCTGCAGGCTGGAAATAATAGAAAGAGAAGATTAATGCAAAATAACCTGAATGCACCAAACGCTTCAGAAAGATAACATGTCGCTGGTGGATTACTTTCTGCCAAATTTATTTCTTGGCATGACAAGTATAAGGCCACTTCGAAAGTGGAGTCAGGATCCTAGGGCAAGCTCCCCAATGTCCTGTGTCTCACACTCCACAAAATTGTTTTATAAGATCTTTATCTTGCCCACAGTCAAGGCTCCACATAAGCAGCTCAAGGAAAATCTTGAACAATTGACCAGCAAGGAGAGTACATTAGGGTGTAGGCCTGGCAGCAGGAAGAGAAGACTTTGATGTGAAGAGGGACTTCCATCAGCCTGGTACAGGGCCTCCCAAAGAACAGCACTCTTAATTACGTCATCTTTCAGGTACTTTTATGAACGAGGCAGACAAAACTCTTACCAGGATCTTAGCTCCAGTTCCTTTGGATCTAGGGATTTCATGGCAGGCTATCCACTGACTTCCTGGGCATGGCATTCAGCGGCTTCAGTAAATGGGCCTAATCGTGGTTAATGGGGGTTAGTTTTGATTCCTTCTTGCAACTGGTAAAAACTGAGGAGGTCTTTGAAGATGATGAAAGCACGAGGCTGCCCATTGCCAGATCCAAAACCTCCTCTCAGGTCTGGCCTAGAGTTCTATGTCCCAATCAAAGACTTCACAGGAATGAAATTGCCCATGAATCCTTTCATGATTTAAATGAATACATATATACACACAGAGTTTGAAGTGCTTTCCACTGTAGAAGGCATACATTCCAGGAAGACTTTATCACTGAACTCAGACCTATTCTCCTGAATAGAAGGAGCATTCATGGTTCCTCTCTCCTTTCTTCCATGCCTCGCACCAGTGGATGGATCTCCTCTGTTCTTCTGTTGGAGGGTCTACCCAGCCGTCTGCTCAGGAACCAGGCCCTTCTCCTTGGCAGCCCACCCAATGTTCCCAAAAGAAAGGTGATAAAGCTGGGGACCAATGTGATGAAAAGAGGCTTTTCCAAAAAATTGTTTTAGACCTGGTCAGATGTAAAATGAGGTTAATGCCCAGTCAAATAGATCTTTAACTTTAGTTTACTTTACTGAACACACCTCAACTGCATATCTATGTGAAGCTTTGGGAAATCTGAAATATTTTACATGGAATTTATTATGTGGAAATCGGAATCTGTGCCCTACCAGAGGCTAGCCTGGGAGGTGAAAGCCTTTTTCTGATCTTTGCATACAGAAGACTTGAGCCACACAAGATTTTTTAGCGCACAACACTTTTTCTTCCACCACGCATTTGTAAGACCATTCAAAACCAGCCTCCTCTATTTAACCTTCAGGTTTTCAAACCCCATGCAAATATTCAAAAGTTCCTCTTCCGAAACCACCAAACATTCTTCAGTGAGATAGTTAAAGGGAAAGCATGTTTATAATCATTATCAACAAATCCATGTACCGAACCGTCCAAAACACTTAGCTAAAAAGAATCAAAGAAACCATGTGTTGCCATTATCTCAAGAAGATTAGACCACTAGACTAAAAACACTTACAAGGCCATTCCATGTTTGGGCCTCTACTTCTAGAGGGCCCCAGAGTTTGGGTTAAGAGGCAGGAACAAGGTCGGTGGATCTTCTTAAAGCTATGAAGACAAGAAAGATTTAGAGAGCTAAGACAGAGCCAGAGGGCCCAGAGAGTTCCAGAAGATGAAACAGTTTATGGAGCAGATCTGGTGTTCGAAAGGGGAGCTGATCCAAGGGGCTGGGCCAGATAAAGGTGGGATTGAGTGGTCATGAACTCAAAGTAAAATGAGGACGCTTCTGAGTTAGGAGTCATAAAATAGATATATGACTTGCCTGTGCATATATGCCTGACATTAGTTTGTGTCTTGTTCCTCAACTTGCTCCTGGAAGTTCAATATGATACAATCTACATGAGAGGCTACCACAGTGGTTGGCAGATGGAATTACAGTATATGTCATCTGTGGTGGAGGAAGAGAAGGTGCATAGGAACCCATAGGTGGGGGCATCACACTCGGGGTTGCATAGTCAAATGATCTCTGGTGAGTAAATAAAACTAGCCAGGTATATAGGGGGTCAGGTTAGAGAACAGTTATGGGGTAGATGGATATATGTTACCCCGAATCAAAGAAAGGGGGATATACACATTTTTATCTATTAAACAATCTGTCCCACTGTCATCAAGCCAATTCCAACTCAGAGTGAATCTATGTAGGATGTTGAATCCATGAACTGTAAAGGAGTAGACAGTTTTATCTTTCTCCCAGAAGCAGCTGGTGGGTTTGAACCATTGACCTTGTGGTTAGCAATCAAATTCTTAGTCCGCTGCACCACTAGGTCCTCTTATTAAGTGGCCACAAAATACCCACCTCTGGGTGTCATCCTGTCATTTTTCATCTGCTTTATGCTAAAGGAGACAATCCCATGAGTTGAAATTAGATAGACTAAAATGTATTCATTATTCTGAGTTGATACTTAATTACAATGTATATACGTTGTAAAATGAAGTAAATGCCAAGATCCCTTTAAATTCTAACATGTTAAAAATGTAATTAAGCAGACATTAAGCCTTTGCTGTTGATCCACTGTGCTATGTCCTACTACTTAAAGGCAGCTTCTGTGTAATTTTGAAGAATATAAAGCATTTGAAATAGATAAGATTTAAAGATTATAGCTCACGTGTGAGACACTGTTCATATTTACTGCCATGTCATAAATAGTATAAAAATGATAGCAACAAAAGCAGCAAACTTACATGCCTACTTTCCACAAAGAACATTGCTATCGGCTAGAGCTCTGCATGTAAGGAAGGGTTTCAGAGTTCCCAGTAGGAAGGAGATATAGGACAGAATCTAGAAACTGATAGGAACTTTTCTGTCTTTTATATGCAAAGGAAAAGCTCAACATGTATAAATTGTGTAATGCTATCTCAAATGTGTGCAGCCTAATCTCACCATGGACTTCTATTCATCAAGGGACGATCGGCTCAATGGTATGATACAGAGCATGTGGAATTGTGGTACTTCTGTGACTCTGCAAAATGACTAAAGACAGTTTATGGAACCTGGAGGCAGTAGAGCAAGTTTGCATCTTCCAAATACGTGATAACAAATATTGGTTCTATTGGTGTTCCAACCACAATAATAGGGTTCATAGTAAGTCATGATAATTCTATTCACTCATATACATGCAGAAATTGGATAATGAATAAAGACCAAAGAAAAAGATTTGTTTTAATTATAGGCTTGGTGAAGAATATTAAATATACCGCGGACTTCCAGAACAATAAATAAGCCTGTTTTTTTAAGAAGGGCAACCAAAATGTTCTTTAGAAGCAAGTATGGCCAGACTTCCTTTCCCTAATTTTGGGAATGTTATCAGGATGGACCAGTTCATGAAGAAAGGCATCATGTTTGGGATAGGAGAGGGTCATCAAAAAAATGGAAGACCCTCAAGGAGGTGGATTGATCGACACAATGGCTGCCACAATGGGCTTATGTATTGCAACCGTTGTAAAGGTATTGCAGGATTGGGCAGTGTTTAACACACATAGTCCTTATAGGCAGAATGGCTATTTGGTGAACAAGACCAAGCAGCATAATATTGTACTCTTGAAAATAGAGGAACTGTTACTGAAGTTGGGGAAAACACAGACATTGACAAATTTGGAGGAATAGTTTTGGGGATAATAGTAGAGCTAGCTTCCTCAATGATTTTCTAACTCTCACATCTAGAAGTACTACCTGGGAAGGACTATGGACATACTTTTTCAATACACACATTCCTCTGTCCACTTCCAGATTACTTTATTCCATTGTCAAGAGGTGAGTGGATGAGGGGGCTGGGACCATTTGGAACAAGCACACAAATGATTTCGATGCAAACATTTGGTAAAACCAAGCTGTTAGAAATATTTTGAATGCTTTTTTTTGTTAAACTAAAAACACACACAAAACCAACATAATAGAAATAGCCAACACCAAATCAAGGAAAAGAACAGAAGAAACAAAGGCTCTAAAGTCCACATAAGCCCAAATAGAAATAGAGAGCAAAATCACACAACCAATGATTTACTTAAATTAGCAATTATGCCCTCTTATTAAGTTATTGTGTGTTCTTTGACAATCTTCATTCAAATGAACAAGAAAACAAAGCTACTATATATGCTTTGGTAGAGTAAAGTGCTATCTATTTTGAGAGAAGGTATCTGGGGCAATGGGAAGGAGTGATGGAAAATATATCATCTGATGCCCAGTAAGAATGCCACATGCCTTACTGGGTTATGTAGCCTTCCTTAATGGCTTACTTATAAGTCTACATTCCTGAATGACTTCGTAACTGCCAGGAACCTGGAGTTCATCTCAGGAGTCTGACTGGATCAAACCTGGTAGCATAAGAAACACACCAGTAAATGCATAGCAATTGAACAAACATGAAATACTGCTTGAAACGAAGGGGGCTAATTGAAAAAAATTAATTTTGAGAAGCATAAATGAGAGATATTTTGTCCTAAAACTTTTGTTACTGGAAATATGCACTTCAACGGTTACCTGTGTGACCGTTACTTTGTGTGCCGTGGAGTTCATTTATGGCCTTATATAGGGCAGAGTAGAATTGCTTTTTAGAACTTTCTAAGATACATTTTCATAAGAGTAGACCTCCAGGTCTTTTCTTCCATAGAATGATTGATTCTCTCTGCCATTGAGTTGGATTCTACCCATGGCTACCCTTTGGAACAGGGTAAAACTACTGCTGTAGGTTTCTGAGACAGTGATGGTTTACGGGAGGAGAAAACCTCATCTTTCTCTCAGAGGAATTGGGGATTTCCAACTGCTGACCTGTGGGTGAGCAGCCCAGTTGGTAACAAGTATGCCACTAGTCTGCCTTGATTGTCTTTAATTCTCTACAAAATAAGGAAGCATCATCAGTGTAAAAATTCAAGTAGTGATAACTAATGGGCAAAAGTATCTAATTGCATTAATCTTCATTCTGTTCTTTCTCTTTCTACAACTATCTTAGCACCTAATTAAATGCACAAAGTGATAAGTTGGCCTCAGGGACAGATACAATAAATTTAAAAGACTAAGCTAATATGAACAAAAGATCTAAAAGATATGTTTGATACTTTTAAATAAACAAGTTATATGGGGGCAGTGGTCTTTCATGATAGAATTCTCCATTTATACAGGAAGACTCTGGTTAGGTCCCTCCACCCCTCAGTGCACAAAGTGTAGATGCTCTCCATTTGTCAGTAGAGACTTGCATTGGCAGTGATGCTGAACAAATTTTAGCAGGATGTCCAGACTAAGATGACCTAGAAATAAAGGCCTGGGGATCTTTTCTCAGAAATCAGTGAATGAAAAGTCTATGGGTCACACAGTTTAGATCTACAACTAGTCATAACATGGGCCAACTCCACGATAAATCTTACTATTAACCTTTGAGACTCAATGTTCCTTAGGGGTAAAGCTTTGGGAATGTAAGACTTCATTTACATATTTATTTTAAATGAATATTTATTTTTAATTAGGTGGAAGTTTTACATTTCAGGTCATCAACTTTGCCTTTAGCACTTTAAATCATTTGTCAATGCCCACCCTGTCCCCCTTAGTATTCTACCCCATCTTCCTCTCCTGGGATTTCTTCTCTTTATGGGTAACTATCCTCCTGTGACATTTTGGTTTGTTGTGCCAACTAGACCTCCTTAGGAACAGGTGGGTGGAGTTAATCAGGTCACAGCTTGATTAGAGTATGACAGAGATAAATGCTTTCCAAAGAATACATCCCATATCTTTGCCTCAAATGTGTGCTGCACTACCTGTGGGTCAAGTCAGCTCATGGATCTTGTCCTCCTGAGGACTGATATTCTAGGCTGGTGGTGGATCATGTTGCTGTAGTACATTGTGGGAGCTCAAGGCCTCATCAGGGACTGCTGCAATGTACTCCCACTCTGCTGAATGTTGCTGCCACACCCTGCTGCCTGCAGTTTGACTCTACAAGTCTTGCCTGAGGCCAGACTGCTATCTGCTTCCCTGACCTCGCACCACCAATCTGTGTGAGTTGAAGGACATTCAGTATATTAACTGTTCCACAAAAGTGAATTGAACTGCTGTGTGAACTGATTAGAATATATTATATTCCTTCTCACGTTATAAAACTTATCCTTTTGTATATATGTGTGATATATTCATAAGTATCTTGATTTTGTTCTCCAGGGAACCCTGCCTAACACACCTCCTTTTCCCAGAGTCAATACCTATCATTCCTCTGGTCTTTTGTTTCACCTCCCCATGCTTGCACTCCATCTGGGAAGGTGATATCTAAAAGACAATTCTGGGATTAATTCAAGGAGTCCCTGAGGCACAGTGATTAAGCACTTGGTTTTAAACAGATAAGTCAATGGTTCAAATCAAGGGAGAAATGGCATGGTTATCTGTTTCCATGCATATCACAAACCAGGAAATTCATTGGAGAAGTTCAGCTATCCTATAGGCAGTCCAAAAAGGGATGGACACACTCAAGATCTATCAAGCCAGGCTGTCTTCTAGTTCTTAAATGTTTCCCCCCCTCCCCATTATCATGATCCCAATTCTACCTTACAAATCCAACTAGACCAGAGTATGTACACTGGTATGGATAGGAACCTGAAACACAGGGAATTCAGGACAAATGATCCCTTCAGGACCAGAATGGTGATATTAGGAGGGTCGAGGGAAGATTGAGTAGAAAGGGGAAACCAATTCAGGGATCTATATATAACCTTCCTGGGATATGAACAACACGGAAGTGGGTGAAAGGACACATTGGACAGTATATGATATGACAAAATAATGATAATTTGTAAATTATTAAGGGTTCGTGAGGGAGGGGCTGTAGGGAGGGAGGGGAAATATGAGGAGCTGATACCAAGGGCCTAAGTTGAAGGAAGATGTATCGAGAATAATGATGGCAACAAATGTGCAAATGTGGTCTGCATACAAGAGATGTATGTACTGATTATGATAAGAGTTGTATGAGCTCCCAATAAATTGATAATATATATGATTTTATATAAGTATATCAAGCTGGAAGAACCAGAGAAAAATTATTCAAGCCTCATATTAGTTGGATATTGAAATATTTTATGGTCAAAATGTTAAATGATACAAGAAACATCAAAAGACAATGGAAGGAATAGCTTCTCAGCCATTTGGCTGAGGATCAAGTGTAAAGACAATGGCAGAAATACAAGGAATCACTACAATAGAATAGCTGGTGTGCATTCAACTATTTCAAGAAGTACTATGGAATCAAGAACCAATGATACTGAGCAAGAGTTCTGAGCTGCCCTGGAGGCATTAGCAAAAAACAAGCCTCCTGGGTTTGATGGAACCCACATTGAAACATATATATCAACAAGCTGACTCAGCACCAGAAAGTACTTGCCCACCTATGTCAAAAGACATGGAAGTCAACTACCTTGCCAACTGCCTGGAAGAGATAGAAAGAAAGTTGGATTAGTAGAGTAAGAAATTATCAAGTGCAGACAAGTAATTTTTGGTGAGAATAATCCAGCAATGCTTCAGTAGTACATCCACAGAGAACTTCCAGGATTTCAAGTTGGATTCACAAGAGGACATGGCATGTGGGTATCATTGCTGATGCCAGGTAGATTGTCACTGAAAATAGAGAATGCCAGAAGACTGTTTACTTACGTATTATTGACCAGACAAAGGGATTTTTATTGTGCTCATAACAAATGATAGATAACATTGAGAAGAATGAGAATTCTAGAAAGCTTCATTGTACAGGAAGAAATATGAACAGAATGAAGGAATATGCAGAGTTTAAAATCAGGAAAGGTATAATTCAGGGTTGTAGCCTTTTATCATACTCATGAAATCCATATGCTGGTCAAATAATATAAACACCTGACAATATGAAGAAGAACTTGGCATCAGGGTTGGAGGAAGGCTTATGAATAGCCTGTAATATGCACATGATGCAACTTTGCTGGCTGGAGGTGAGAGTGACTTGAAGTCCTTGCTGATAATGATCAAAGATTGTAGCCCTCAGTACGGATTTCAACTTAATGTAAAGAAAACCAAAATCTTCACCACTGAACCAAAAGAAATAGGGTAAACGAAGAAAAGATTGGCGTTGTCAAGTATTTCATTTTGCCTGGATCACAGTCAGTACTCATGGATGCATCAATGAAGAAATTAGCAGCATATTGGACTGGGGAAGTATTCTGTGCACGATATCTTTAAAGTAGTGAAGAATAATGATCGTGAGGACCAGACTAGGCCCACCCCATGGCACAATATTTTCATTGGCCTCGGATGCATGTGAAACCTGGACAGTTACTATGGAAGACTTCAGATGAATTGATGCTTTGGAATTATGGGGTTGGAGAAGGATATTGCAAGATCCTGGACAGCCAGATTTACAAAAAATCTATACTGGAAGTCCAGCCACAATGTTCCTTGGAAGGAAGAGTAGTGACACTTTGTCTCATATACTTTGGACATGTTACCAGGAAAAGAATATTGACTTTGGCAAAGTGAAAAGTCAGTGAAAAAGAGGAAGTGCTGCCCATACGAGGAGACCCCTCGCCCCGGGGATGCTGGTCCCTTTACATAGCAACCTTGACTAAGATGGATGGCTGGTGACCATCATGTTTCTCTAGAAAAGGAGGAGGATGCTGGCCTGGACTGTGCCAAAGGGTGACTCCAGTGCTACGTTTGCCCCCTCTGTATACCTCCCGAAGCCACTTTTCCATTTCAGCACCAGTGGTTCTACCCATCAAGAACACTGCATCCTGGTACCAGACTCTCTCCCTGCCTGGTAAACACAGTCCCTGGGCCAAGAGCACCTCCCCTTCTTCGGCTCCCCTGGGAAGACAAGCTAACATGACCTGAAGAGAGGATGGGATGGACTCTGCCTCATCTGAAACCTCCCTCCTCTTCTCCCTCTTCTCAGAGGAAGGGCTCGGGCAGGAAGGACAGACATATCCAGGAACCAACTGTGTAAGAGCGAGGAGAGGCCACCTGCCAGGAACCAGTCCCTGTTTACACGGGAACGGCTGACACACCAGCTGGCTGGCTGGACCCTGCCCCACTCCCCTCCGAGGTGCTATCCCATGTCTCAGTGTCCTCAGCTACTCTGGACGCCTTCTATTCGATGTTGGGGTCGGAGGGCCCCTCTGGAGCAAGAGCATGTTTCACAAGCTCCTGGATCCCCAGGGTGGCATAGGATTTTTCTTCTCCCCTCAAGAAGCACAAACAAGGGCCTGGGGAGGTGGGGGTGGGGGATAGGGTCTCTAGGAGAGCAGAAGCCCCCTTTCCCTTTGTAACTAGTATTTTTATATAATACCCTCACCATCGCAGGTATGATACATGCACTCCCCAGAACGGAAAGGTCTTGGAGTGGGGTGGTGGGGCCTTCCATTCCTCACCAGAGTGGGTAACAACGGGCAAAAGGTATGTATTTAAGAAAATTAAATTTAATAACTTTGTCTAAAAAAAATATGGTTGCAATAACATAGCCAAGATGACACTTGGGAGGAGTGCCCAAGGCCAGGCATTACTTCGTCCTATTTTGTGTAGTGTAGAGCTCTATGAGTCAAAACTGACTTGATGACACCCAGTCCTAACACTAGTCTAGCATGTTCTGAAATCAACTCCATAGCACACAACTGGATTATTTCAGTAAGACTCGTCATATGGAAATATAGTTTCCTAAGGAGTGCAGTCAACTTATACTTGATTAAAATAAAGAACACGCTATATGAAAATAGCTTAGCATGAAAAGAAATAGTAAACTTTTGCCTTTAAAAACATCATTTTCCTCCTATAACTCAAAATCTCTTTATTGTTTTCTGACCCACAATCCATGGACCACTGAGCTGCCAGCAAGAGTCATAATCATGAGCAACATAATCTGGATGTGGGGTCAGAGCAAGCACCAGGGAGTCCTGCTGCAGGAAGCACAGGCTGTATGAGCAGCTCCTCCAAATGTAAAGATGAGTAGAGAATGAACTTGAAAATCCATTACTTGAAGGACCTAGAAATCATCACCAAGGGTGTTATCCTTTTTAGCTTAATAGTAAATGTCAAAACAGTTAAAATAAAAACAAGCAAGAAACCACTACAAACAACAAAAGAACATAATGGGAATGCCCAAGATAATTGCATTCTCTGACAAACTATTGTTTTAAGTAATGTTTTATGTAAATATATAGTAAAAGTGTATAGATTAATAATACTCAACATACATGGTTTTCTTAGTCAACAGAAGAAGTAAAGTTGTGTAGGCATTAAATACAACATTGGCCTATTGCTGATTTAAAATAACCAAGCGGAAGGGTAGGGCAGGCTTTTGGGGTACAGAGAATAGTTCTCCAGGGTCTACTTTGCCCAACCTATTTGCAAAACCTATTATTAGTGGCAAGTGACAAGGGCAGGGGGTAGGCTGAAGAAATGTGTTGACTTTTCCCTTAACAGCATATTGGCAACTAAGGTTATATAATTTCCTTTTACTGACCACAGAATAGCTAGTCATTTTAGCTTTTAGGCGCTATGCATTCTAGTTGTCACACACATCAGTGTTTGTCCCTAGCACTACAGTGGGACTGAAAAAAAAACAATAAAATCCTAGAAAGCCATTAGCATGATTTATAGAACAATAATTAAAAAGAAAATAAATCAAGTGTGAGCTTTATGGGAATTTTACCACTCAAGGAGCCAGGTACTTGTGACCGTTAAAGATATTTGAATAGAAAAAGCTCAAAAGAAAGAATATAAAGTATCATGTATGGGCATTTAAAGCCATTTCACATGAGAGTATTTGTGTATACCAATGGTTTTATTTTATCCTTGAAATCTTGAGTGGTACTGTTACTGTCAGACACTATCAAATCAGGTCGGACTCAGAGATTACATGCACAACATAGCCTGACAAGCTTGGCCATGTTTGAGCCGATTGTTGCCACCATTTCTGTGAAAGTCTCTTTTTGCTGACTCTCTGTTTTACGAAACATGATGTTCTTCTCCAGAAACAGACTCCTCTTAATAACATGTCCAACTCAGTGCATCAATTCTTCTTAGAATTTTCTTATTTAGTGTCCATACTTCCCATGCACGTAAACTCACAGCCATCAAATAGAGAAGGACTCCTAGTAGACCCATCAACAGGGTAGATCTGTTCATGTGGGTTTCAGAGGCTGAAATTCTTTACAAAAATAGAATGCCCTGTCTTTCGTTGCTCATGCATATAAAGTGATTGACAATACAATAACTTGGATCAGGAATGCTCTATCCCTTTGATTTTGAACATGTTCAAGAGGTATTGTGCAGCAGATTTACTCAACGAGCACATTTGATTTCTTCATGGTTGCCTGCATGGGTGTTGATGCTAGATCAAAGTAAAAAGAAAATTTTGACAATTTCAATCTTTTTTAAGTTTATGTTGCTGTTACTTACTGGTCTATGGTGAGGAGTTTATGTTTTTGTTATGTCAAAGTATAGTCCATACCGAAGGCTACAGTCTTTGATCTTCATCAGTAAGTCCTGGAAATGCTCTTTACTTTCAGTAAGCAAGCTTGGTCATCTGCATATCACAGGCTGTTAATAAGTATTTCTCCAATCCTGATGTACTCTATATTTTTACATGTGCAGTGTCTTGGATGATTTGCTTAGCAAAAACATTCAGCAAGTATGGTGAAACAGTATAACCCTGATGCATACCTTTCCTGATTTTAAATCAGGCAGTAACCCTTTCTCTTCGAAAGACTGCCTTTTAATCCATGAACATGTACTGAATTAGCACAATGAGGTGCTAGGGCCTTCCCATTCTTTTGCAATATTATCCATAGTTTGTTACGATTTTGTGTTAGTCAGACACTCATATATGTTTAATAAAAAGCTTTATACAAAAGAGTAAGTATATATTGAGAAGATATCTCAGTCCAGTCCAGATTAAGTCCATAAATCCAATATTAGCCCATATGTCTGATTCTAATCTGTAAATTCCTCTTCAGACTCATAAAAACGTGCAATGATGCTAAACGGGATTATAGTAAAGGGTCCTGAATAGAGTTGCTGAAAACTATGGCACAAAGCACATTACTACAAAAGGACCAGCTTATTGGTCTGGTGCAGATTGGTAGAACTGCCTAGACCAGTGGTTCTCAAGCTTCCTAATGCCGCAACCCTTTAATGCATTTCCTCATGTTATGGTGACATCCTCCCACCATAAAATTATTTTTGTTGGTACTTCATAGCTGCAATTTTGCTATTGTTATGAATTGAGTGACCCCTCTGGAAGGATCATTTGACCCACAAAGAGATCGCGACCCACAGGTTGAGAACCACTGGCCTAGACTAGGACCCTTAATCCCTCTTAAGGCCTGGAACTGAACTCACTCCTTGAATCAACTTTCACTCAAACCACAGACAGGCATTAGAGGAGACAATAACAGTAGGGAGGTAGCACATTTTAGGACAATTGAGCATAAGTGATCCAAAGGGGAACATTTGTCCAGGGATAAAGTTCTGAAGGCATGAATGGATAGTCAATAAGGAATAATGGACCTAATAAACACAGGATGGAGATGAAAAGAGTGCTGCTATATTGTGGGGACCATAATCAATGTTATAGAACAAAATATGTGTGAATTGTTGAATGTAAAACCAACTTGCTTCTTCCACGTGTGCTTTGTTGCTTCTGAGCTAGATATTGTTTACCTTTAAGCATTCAAAAGTCCAGATAATATAGCTTTTGATTGCCAGGCACCATCTTCTTTCTTCACCACTTTTGCTTATGCACACATTTGTCTTCAGTGATCGTGTGGAGAAGGTGAGCATCATGGAATGCCAATTGAATAGAACAAAGTGTTCTTGCATTGAGAAAGTACTTGAGTGGAGGCTCAATGTTCATCTGCTGCCTTAATCTAACCCTATAAGTATATGCACATAGATCTATTTCCCCATAAGCATATGTAAAAATATTTACCTTTGTACATGTCTGTTTTTAGACTTCTATAAATGCCCTTTGCCTCCTGTCTCTTTCCTCTCTTTCCTTTTACTTTCCTCTTATCCCATTATCATGCTTAGCCTTTATTTTGGTTTCAGTAATTTCTTTCAGCTTCGTTACCCTTGATCAATCCTACCAGGACTCTTACACCTACTTTCCACTGATTTGGATCACTTGTTGCTCCCTTGTCCCTGGGTTGGTCAACACCGCCTTCTTTCCCACCAGCCTGTGTGACCATAAGGTGTCGAAGGGATCTGGTAGCAGACATCAAAAACTAAAAATTATAACTTTGTAAATGAGGGGGAGTACAGATTGGGGACCCAAAGCCATGTGTACGTAACAGGACATCCCCTTACAGAGGGTCACAGGGAGGAGATGAGCCTGTTAGGGTACAATGTAGCAATGATGGCACACGCAACTTTCCTCTAGTTCTTAAATGCTTCTCCCCCCCCCCCACTATGATGATCTTAATTCTATCTTAAAAAACTGCCTAGACTAAAGGATGTGCAATGGTACAGATAGGAATCAGAAACATAGGGTACCTATAGGACAGATGATCCCTTTAGGACCAGTGATGAGAGTGGTGATAGCAGAAGAGTGGAGGGAAGGTGGAGTAGAAATGGAGAACCAATTACAAGGATCTACATATAACCTCCTTCCTGGGGTAGGAACAAATGGGAAGTGGGTGCAGGGAGACACCGAACAGTATAAAATATGCCAAGATAATAATAATTTACAAATTATCAAGGATTCATGAGGCGTGGAGGAGTGGGAAGGGAGGGGGAAAATGAGGAGCTAATACCAAGAGCTTAAGTTTAAAGCAAATATTTTGAGAATGAGAATGGTGACAAATGTACAAATGTGCTTGGCATGCAATAGATATATGTATGTATTGTGATAAGAGTTATATGATAAACAAAATGATTTTATTTCTTAATCAATAAAATGATTAAGAAAAACAAGAAAAACAACTTGCTCTGCGGGCTCACTCTAATCATAGTAAAATATTAAACCAAAACAAAAGCCTTTAAAAATGGCTAGTACCAGTTCATTTCACCTCACTATTGTCCAAGATAATGATCTTGGGCATTCCTTTTTGTTATCGGTAACTTCAAATTTTCCTGTATTCATATTTTGTACCATCCACATTCCAGTTGTTAATAAAAGTTAGCAGTTGTCTCTGCATTTTGTGCTTGCCATATCAGCAAAGGGAGGTCCTGAGAACTTATCAGCAGTCATCTCATTGGAGATGGCTCTAGTGTGAAGAGGCCACCCTTCTCCCCTTCCAACAGGAGGGGCTCCTCTGCCAGCATGGTATTCATATTGCATTGCCATGGTTTGGCCATCTATTTATTCTCTGAGAAGTGAACTGCTAAGTTCTCTTTCCCAGCCTGTCTTAGTGTGAAAGCCCCATGGAAACCTGTCCAACATGGGTGACCCTGGTTGTAAACACCAGTGACTAGCTTCTAGGACCACATTCACAAGCATACTGCACTTAAGACAAACTGACAGAGGAGTGGTGGCAATCTGGGTACAGTGTGAATTATGGGAAACTTTTATTTCATATTTGCCATTTCCTCTTTCTCCCTTCACTTCTTTATTTAGCATACATTAAATAATTGAAACAAAAATTCCAGAATGCAAAGAATTCCTGGATAGTTTCCCTAACTATGCAGACAAAGTTCCTATTAGCTTTTCCTCACCATCTAAGTAGAGCCTACAATGCAAATGTATCATTGTTTTCTTCTTAAAATGTCAATATACCAAGAGAGAAACACTTATGATGCATTATTATTCCATAATATACAAGCTGATTTGTATGGTCTTTTTATCTCTGAAAATAGATTAGAAGATAGTTTGTTAGGAAATAAGATGTGAGCTCCAAGAGAAATGGAAGAAAACTAGATGTACTGATATTATTATTTGCCATGCATTATGATATACATAGAAACAGATGTGGTTGTAGATACAGATGCAGATATAGAGCTCACAATATGATATACTTTATTTCATTTATATTGTAAGTTGGTAGCTTTTCCTTCTTTTTTATCATTTTATTGGGGGTTCATATAACTCTTATCACAATCTATACATGCATCCATTGTGCCAAGCACATTTGTACATTTGTTGTCATCATCATTCTGAAAACACTTGCTTTCTACTTGAGCCCTTGGTATCAACTCCTCCTTTTTTCTCCTCCCTCCCTGCTCCCCTCTCCCTCATGACGCTTGGTAACTTATAAAGCATTATTATTTTGTAATATCCTACACTATCTGACATCTCCCTTCACCCACTTTTCTGTTGTTCATCCTCTAGGGAGGAGGTTATATGCAGATCCTTGTAATTGGTTCCCCCTTTGCACCCCCTCCCTTCTTCCACCTTCCTGGTATCGCCACTCTCAGCAGTGATCTGAAAGGATCATCTGTCCTGGATTCCCTATGTTTCTAGTTCCTATCTGTACAAGTGTACATCCTCTGGTCTAGCCAGATTTGTCAGGTAGAATTGGGATCATGATGGGGGGGGGGGAGGAGGAAGCATTTAGGGACTAGAGGAAAGTTGCATGTTTCATTGTTGCTACACTGCACCCTGACTGGCTCATTTCCTTCCCACACCCCTTCTGTAAATCATACTGTCAAAGACCACAAGTGACAGAGATTCTACTCCAAAGATGTGTGATTGCAAAAGCCTTGCTTTTCACGAAGCACAGGAACCCGAAGGCTGGAGGCGTAAAGCCCGACTGGGAATGCAGCGAAGTCACCCTGCCACCCGCCCTCGAGACTGGACCAGGAGCCAATCTCCAATTTCCTGACTCCCTGCCCAGTATCCTCTCTGCTAGACCACACAGAAGGCTCTTATACAACAGTCAGGATCATGGTTTGGCTCTTTCGCCCAGCAGACTTAGCCAATCCCCCATGAGTCAAGCCAGAACTTTCACTCTGGTCTGGGATGACCAGATATAGGGGTCAACCTGTGTACTCAATGTGTCTTTCCTGTTAATGGTAGGGAAAAGGGAACATGCGGATTTGGGCTTCCTCTTCAAATGCCTTTTAAAATACCAATTAAACCTTCAGAGCAATTGTTCACATATGTGGTGCTGAGACATATGGGCGCAGGAAAGGCTTATGAGAGGCAGTGCATGGACAGTGTTTCCTCCTCCCTCCAGAAGGTCAGGGTTCCTGAAAGGACCATAGTTGAAAAGAGCATAAAAATCTCATGAAAAGCAGGGCTCCCAGACTTTCAAATAAGCCATTGCTTATAAATTAGAACAATGAAAGTTAAAAATTTTTATTGGCTATCCATACTCGTGTTTAAACCGAGTTTTTCAGCACATTTTTAATGCAGCTTTTGTGGTAAAATTAGGTACCTCGGGGTCTGAGCCCTGGTGGTGTAAGTGGTTGAGTGCGGGACTGTGGTCTGCGGGCTTGGAGGTTCAAATCCAGTGGCAGCTCTCAGGAGCAGTGCTGGGTAGCTCCCACGACCATCAGAGGGCAGTGATGCCCCCCCACCCCAAAAATTAGGTATACCTCAGCTGATAGTTGGGTCGGCTTATACTTGAGTATATACGGCATGCTTACTTGTTGGTCTTCAAAATCCATTCCAGAATGTAGTCTCATAAATCAGCTTCTTCAATTCCTGCAGTGTTACCAAGCAGTCTAATTGGAGCTTCTCAATGGAGCAGACATTCTGAGTAAACAAAAAGGTTTTCTACACAAAGCAATTTTCTTAATTATTTTTAAAGTTAGTCACCCATCCCAAGTGCAGGGGACTGCGGGACCTGCAATAACTTTTCTATTTAAAGAATACCTTTCCTTGTACTGCTACTATTTTCTAAGGAATCCTACATGGATTTCCATGACAAAAAGGAATTTGTGTTTTTTTCATGCCTTTGTCTCTGAGGAAACTGACAGACGAATAGGGCTCTGAATAGATGGCACAGAGGCCACCTTTGACCTCCTTGGGCTGCACAAGTGAGGAGAGTCCTTCTCCACACCAGCCAAGGATGACTGCCACAAGGCAGAGGTCAGACACACTTCCTCCCTCCAACCGTCTTTCTCCTATTCTAATGTCAACCACTCCTCCATTGGCACTTCACTTCTCTACAGGGTTTGATAATGAGTTGCAATAAACACACATAATTCAGATACAGCATTCATGATGATGGTGATTTCTTAGGAAAATTAAGAGGTTGCCTACCTCCAGCCAGGATCATCAAAGATTTAGGATACAGTAACACCTCTGCTCATCCAGCGGCCAAATTGCTCTCTCTTGTCTTCAGCCTCTTGGCCACATGGTCACTTGGCTTCAGCCGTTGTGGGCCAGAAAGTCAGTCCGCCATTCATAGCACTGCTCCTCTACTCAGTCTCCTAGTCTTCTGGCCTCAGCTTCTGGCCTCAACCTCCACCACTGTAGGCAGAAATCCCCACTGGTGCTGCTTCTTCCTTGATGGTCCCAAGAATTCTCTGTGCCTCTGCTTCTGAGGTGACTGCCTTATCGACAGGGGTATGACAACCAGAACTGCCCGATCCTTCCATCCATGTTTCAAATGCCCCACTTGCATAGTCACACAGTCATCTGGTGCAAGTTAAAGTGAAATGGATGTTGTTGGTCAGGTACCATGGAGTTAGTTCCAACTCACAGCGACCTGATATACAACAGAATGAAACATCACCAGGTTCTGTACCAGCCTCACAATTTTTGTTACGTTTGAGCCCATTGCTGTAGCCACAATGTCAAACCATGTCATCAAAATCTTCCTCTTTTTTGCTGCCCTTACACTTTGCCAAGCATGATGTCCTTCTTTCAGCAACGAGTGTCTCCTGATAACATGTCTAAAATACATGAGAAAAAGTCTAGCTATCCTCGTTTCTAAGGAGCATTCTAGCTGCACTCCTTCAAGACAGCTCTGTGTGTTCTTCTGGTAGTCTGTGGTATTCTCAATATTCTTACCCAGCACCATCATTCACATGCATAGAAACGCCTGGATAATAGAGCCATAGTAAGACACTTCACTTCAGCATAGATTCCTTTGCTGTTTTACCTATTGGGGTCTTAGATGACTCTTGTCGATTCACTGTCATTGAGTGAAGTGCAAGTCATAGAAATCCTGTAGCATTAAATAGAACCGCCCCTTCAGGCAACCAGGTGGCTTCTTCCTGCTCTGTTGTGCAGTCGTGGTACCGAGCCTCTGGTTCCTCTGCAGACGATGCCACTTCTGGAAGGGATCTGGTGATAGCTCTTCTTCTTCTTTGTGTCAGAGAGGGTTCTCTAGAGAAATAAAACCAGGACACTAGTAATTCTCTTTATATATTTATACAGAAAGAAGAGTATATAAGATAAGAAAGAAACAGTTAAGTAATCTATAAAGCAGTACAAATTGCTCAGTGCAACTCACTTGTGTGAGACAGCTAGAAGCCTGGCAGTCCTTCAAGTCTTGAGGGCCACTGAGTAGTCCTCTGTAGAGCAATCCAGCCTATCTGGTCAGAGGCAGCAAACAGCAAAGCAGGTTGCCAACAGTCAGCCAGATGACAGAGTCCAACAGTCCCCAGCTCAAGAGATGTATATCCCAGGAGCATGGCGAAGTAGGGCTTGAAGGGACCTCAACTCACAGCTCCACAGTCCATGATTAGGTGTCCCACTGGTAGTGTTGCTTGGAGGTTGAGGCACAGGACGAACAAAGCAGCTAGCTGATCCGAAGATCCAAAAGCAAGAGAGAGGGCGGGACTCGCTAAGCCCTTCCTATCTCTGCCCTTCAATTCATCCCGTGTGTTCATGGTCGTGCCATCACAACAGACCCATCAATCTTCTGTGGTCATGTTGGCATAACAAACCTGCCCATCACATTCTTTTTTTCTTAATCTATATCGGAAATAACTTTATATCAGGAAGTGAGTTGCTTCAAGAGAGCATCACAGCCCATTCCATGGGTCCCATGCTCGCTGAGCCCTCTGCAGAGTCATACAGCTGCAGGTTGGTGATGCAGAAAGGTGGAGCAGGCAAGAGGGAGATCACAGGTCAGTGGTGCAGAGTTGTGTGAATCTAAGGTCAGGGGCCACATGATAGGGAGCCTGTAATGGCAGCCCACAGGAAGCCATCCCTAGTCCCAGAATTCAAGCAAGCAGGAAAGATGAAAGGGGTGAGGGGGGGAGAGAGAGAAATTTTCATTCTCTCTTTCTCTCTCTTTTATGTTTTCCTCTCTCTCTCTTTGTTTTAAATTATTTTATTGGGGGCTCATACAGCTCTTACTATGATCAATACATACATCAATTATATGCAGACCACATTTGCACATTTATTGCCATCATTCTGGAAACATCTTCCTGCTACTTAGCTCCCCATATTTCCCCTCCTCCCCCCTTCTTCTCTCCCATGAACTCTTAATAATTTACAAATTGTCATTGTTTTGTCATATTGTACACTATCTGATGTGTCTCTTCACCCACTTCCCAGTTCTCTGTACCCCAGGGAGGAGGTTAAATGTAGATCCCTGCAACTGGTCCCACCTTTCTACTTCATCTTCCCTCCACCCTTCCATTCTCACCATTCTCACCTGTCCTGCATTCCCCATTTTTCCAGTTCCGGTGTACATCTCCTGGTCTAGCTGGATTTGTAAGGTAGAATTGGGATCAGGATAGTGGATGGGAGGAAGCATCTAAGAACTAGAGGAAAGTTGCATATTTCATTGTTGCTACACTGCATCGTGACTGGCTCATCTTCTTGCCATCCCTCTGTAAGGGGATGTCACTTCACCTATTGATGGGCTTTGGGTCTCCAATCTGTACTCCCCCTCACTTATAATGGTATAATTTTAGTTCTTTGATGCCTCATACCAGATCCCTTTGACACCTCGTGGTCACATAGGCTGGTTTGCTTCTTCCATGGGGACTTTGTTGCTTCTTAGCTAGATGGCTGCTTTTTTACTGTCAAGACTTTAAGACTCCAGATGCTACATCTTTTGATGGACGGACTCCATCAGCTTTCTTCACCACTGGCTCTTCTTTCTTGATGACCACAGAATTCCTCTGCTCCTGCTTCTGGGGTGATTCATTTTTATGCCCAGTGGTTTGGCAAGACTGACCAATAGCTGAGCTAGAGTCTCCTATACATGATTTGCATGCTTCCATTCAATTATTTGTTGAGCATTACATTGATGATAAGTAGAAGAACCATGCCAATTAATAATACTTCACCACACATCCTTTCACCAAACATGTTCAGTTTACATGTTGAACATATAATTCTATAAGCTGGACCTTATGAAGAAGAACATATTACTATGTTTGGAAGAAGACTCATTAACAATCTGTGACAAGCAGGTAACACAATCTGGCTTTCTGAGAGTGAGGAGGTCTTGAGTAGTTATTGATGAAGATCAAAGACTACAACCTTAGGCTGAGCCCTGGTGGCCTAGTGGTTGTGTTCGGGACTGCGGTCCACAGGATTGACAGTTCAAATCCAGCAGCAGCTCTCCAGGAGTAAGGATGGGTTTCCTACTCCCACCAGGGCAGTGATACCACAAACACAAAAAAGACTACAACCTTCAATATAATACAGGTTATAACTCAATGTAAAGAAAACAAAAATCCTCACAAATGGACCCACCGACAACATTAGGATAAATGGAGAAAATATTGAAGCTGTCACGGATCTCATTGTATTTGGATCCACAATCCATGTTCATGGAAGGTGTGGTCAGTAAATCAGTCCAATGACTTCTCACTCATAAGGACTTCATACAGTACAGAGTAGAATGGCCTCCTAGAGCTTTTGAAGCTGTGAATCTCTGCAAGAGCAGGCACTGTCATCTTTCTTCTGGGGAGCAGTTGGTAGATTTGAACTGCTGACCTTGCTCTTGGTAGCCCAACAGGCAGCTCACTCTGCTAGTAAAGACCCCAAATCAAACCCACTGCCGCCAAGTTGATCCAGACTCATAATAAGTACTTTCATATAAAGTTTTTGAGGCTATAGATCTTTACAGAAGCAAATGGCTTCATTTTTTTTTCCTTGCAGAGCAGCTGGTGGATTTGAAATACAAACGTATTGCATTAGTCATAGGTGCTGCAAAAGATCTCTTTAGCACAGTGGTTTTCAACCTTCCCAATGTCGCAACGCTTTATTATAGTCCCTCCTGTTGTGGTCATAAAATTATTTGCATTTCAACTTCATAGCTATAATTTTGCTATGGTTATGAATTGGGTAACCCCTGTGAAAAGGTTGTTTGACTCCCCAAAGGATCGTGACCCACAGGTTGAGGACTGCTGCTTTCGAGGGTGGCAATGCAAAGATCCCAGGTAAGATAGTGCTAACTACAAGGTCAGCGATTGGAGACCACGTGCCACTCCTCGGGAGAAAGTTGAGGCTTCGTACTCCGGTAAAGAGTCATAGTCTCAGAAGTCTCCAGAGGGAGTTCTATTCTTTCTTGCAGGATTGCACTGCGATAGGATCCACTGGGTGGCAGTGAGTTGGGATTTGAGTTTTTGAGGACATGACACATGATCGTTTGCTTGTTTTGCTAATAAACAATCAACTTGTTATGGCAAATTTTAATGCACTAGTAATTGTTCTTCTCAGGTTTCTCTACGACACAATAAATATTTACAACTTAGTCTACTTGAACATAATTGCTTTGCAGTCCTAGATAATTTATGTATGTAAGAGGATCCTGCAGGCCAAGAGTTTGAGGACTGCTATTTTAGAGAAATTTTGTGGAAATTCAAATATTTTTGTGGAATCATTATTTCTCAATTTAGCAGATGCAGTATTTACAGTCCTTACACAGTCCCTTGTCTACTTCTTCCCATACTTGTTAGAGAAAAGGAGGGGGGAAGAGCTTAAAATGAAGTTTCACTAAAATCTTGAATGTGATTTTTCAGCTTTTACTGCTTTCGCTTGGCCAAGGCCAGAATAATTTTAGGTCCAGGGTCTATAGTTCAGTCATAATTATTACTAATTTTATCCTATGTCACTTGGATAAATATTACCTTACCTTCCTAAAATGGAGAATCAAAGACTAATATTTTCCTGACTGTCTCAAATATCAAACAATTTTGCAAGAACAGCCCTTGAAAACAGACATAGTGAAGGAACGACTTCTATCCTGGTGCTCAGGACTCAGTGACTGTGCTTTCTGGTCCAACTTCCTGTGGCCAGGCTGGGGGCAGTCCACATCCCTTGGGCATTTGCACAAGGGTGGAGCCAGAGCCGTCATCACCTAACCCCACTTTCCTGAACACTTTGCAGGAGCAGCAGTACCGCAATACAGAATGAAGGAAGTCTGACAGTCTCTCTCCTGGTCTAACAGGGAAAAGTCTGGCTCAGTGCCAAGCAAGGAAGAGAGGAGACTGGTGGGCTCTTCTGCACCCCCCATACCCAGCAGATGTCATTTCCCTAAGTCTGCGAGGAAAAACAAAGCACCAAGCTGCTTCCTCCATGTTGTGACGTGAGTTGATGAGCAGACATCAAGGAAATCCAGTCTGAGTTCCCTCTCTCTCACGCACGCAGTTCCTGAAGTCTTATTCTGCTAAAATCAACTGCTGCCTCAAGAAAATCTTTAGAGCTTACACCAAAATTTCCCCCCTCAATATCTTCTTTAAGCCAAATAATAGTTTAGCTTAACTTGTAAACAGGTGTCTGCTTTGAGCAGTGTGCCTTAAAGAAAAATCATATGGGGAACATATTGACCACAGGGTAGATAGATGCTAAGGTGCAGTGAGTGACTATCTGTAGAGGAGGAACTATTTGGAAATAGAGGTTGAAAATAGTTGCCCAACTGAAAGAAAGTGATCAATATAGCTGAATTGCACACATAGATTGTTAAACTGTGTGTGTTTTATTGTGTGTGTATATCTATCTATCTATATTTTAAATCATTTTATTGGGGGCTTCTACAACTCTTATCACAATCCATGCAACCATCCATTGTGTCAAGCATATTTGCACATTTGTTGTCATCATCATTCTCAAAACATTTGCTTTCTATTTGAGTCCTTGGTATCAGGTCCTCATTTCCACCCCCTCCCTCCCTGCTTCTCCCACGAACCCTTGATAATTTGTATATTATTATTATTTTGTCATATCTTACACTGTTGACATCTCCTTTCACCCACTTTTCTGTTGTCTGTCCCCCTGGGAGGAGGTTATACGTAGATCCCTGTTATATATATATATACACATATATATACATATATATATATATATATATATATATATGGCATCACTGACTCTAGTGGTCATGGGTGCTATCCAGTGCCGCTCTTGAGAGTTGCAGCTGGATTTGAACCACCAACTCCGCAGGTTGCAGTTCTGCACTCAACCACTTACACCACCGGGGCTCAGCCCTGTTGTGCATATTTTTAAGAACAATTTTCAGGCTCAAAAATATCATCAGTTCTCATATTTGGACAGAATGTCACAGCTTATAAAGTCCTTTCACATGTATGTTTGCTCAAGAACACTGTAAAGTAGACTGGACAGATATGATTCTCCTTCTTTTGCAGATGAGAACATGAAAAGTCTGGGAGGTCAACCAATGCACCCAAGGTCATGGGGTAATAATGGTCTTCTTGGGCTGGGAATCCAGTTTATCTGAGTTCAGTCTCACTTCAATGCTAATACGAAGCAGATGGTATATATGGCAAATTTCCTAGTTACTTCAGAAATGACCGAACAGTTGGACTCATATATTTGAAAGAAAGTTAAAAAGAGACAAACAGATTAGAAGCTGAAGATGAAAATAATTATAATAAGAATAAGGCAAGGGGAGGGTGGAGTGTGTTCTTCATTTGGGGTTGTCTCTATTTATTTTTATTTTCTTTATGATTGGTTAGGCATAAAATGTCAACAGGCAGCAGTGTCAACTTCCAACAATTAAAAAACAAAATAATACCAAACAAATCCTGTATGTGCACCAAAGTCATAATCTTTGGAAATCATATGAGGATACCTGTTGATACAAAACTTTCCAGCAGTGCTATCCCTTGTTGTGGCAGTCATGTGCTTATGTTAATTTCATAATTGAAATGTAGGGGTGGAGTCTAGCCTGTTAATCTGGAGATAGTCATTGAGTAGCCAATGAGGCCTCTATGTGGGCATGGCTGTCTCCTGAGACTTCTGGGAAATCTCACGATATTTCCCTCATGAAGATGAGAAGCTATCTTCCCCAGTTGTTGGGAGTTAGTCTCGGAGACGATTAATCACAGACAACACAGGATGGCAGCGTCCAGGAGGCTGGAGTATCCGACAGAGAAACCACACAGCTTTGCCCCGATGGAGCCAGACCTCTGAGGCTGGGGCAGCCACATGGAGGCCTCTGCCAGCGATGAGTTGTTTCTGCCACCACGGGATGCTGTTGATGGACCCTGAGCCCTGGAAGCGAGGAGCCATGGGGAGACCCCTGTCAGTGCCAGGACTCTGTACCCACTGACCTGTGACTTTCTGAGTCGGAAGGAGACTTTATGGACTGATTTTGGGCATATGGGTTAATATTGGACTCGTGACTTTGAGCTGGACTGGGCTGGGATGTTTTCTCAATGTCCTGTTCCTCTTGAATATAAACCCATTCCTTATATCCATATGCGTGTTTTTGAAATTTGTTCCTCTAGTCTATCCGGACTAACACACTTGCCAAAATGACTTGGGGTGCTGAGTGTAGACCTAGTTTGGGGTTCAACTCCTTCAGCACTCATCAGAATCTGCCCTAGGGTTCTGCAAACCACCATGAGGCAGCAGCTTCAGCTCCCCAGCTAGTTTGTACTGTATGTAGACTGGCTTTCCACAGGATGTGCTCAAGTTTCTTTAGCCATTAATTACTTTTACAGCTGCTGCTCTAAAAACAGAAAGGATAAAAATTGCCCTGTTTGTTTCCCTGAAATTGTAAAGAGAGTCATCAAAGAAGAACCCATAGACAGACCCTTAAAAATGAAATAAATAAACTTTCCTATAATGTAATGTTGCCTCCTTGGAAATCACTTGTAAGACAGCGTTAACACATAATAAAAACAAAACAAAGAAATCTGGTAGCTTAGGTGTTATACCTTGGATTGCCAACATTAAAGTCAGCTGTTTGAAACCACCAGCCTTTCCATAGAAGAAATTGTAGGCTATCTACTCCCATTAAGATAAAGTTACCATCACAGAGGCAGTTCTACTGTGTCCCCTGGAGTCACTATGAGTTGGAATTGACTTGATGTCAGTGAATTGAACAAAAAATAAATATCAGCATAAAAAGAAATTCAACCCCATTAGTAAATAAAATGCTGATGACCCAGTTTGCCATATATCTTCCTTCCCTGCAGGACATCTGGAGATTTCAAGGTTGAACTTTGGCCTAGGCAACTGCCATATTTTTGTCTTGCTTCTCTCAGTTGGGCTCAAGGCTCCCCATCCTCTATAGGCTACTACCCTGGTACTCAAAAGACTGTCTCTGGATTGTACTGGTGAGCTGAAGTAGGGTGGAGGGGGTCATTCCTCCTCAAATCCTTGCTTCAAATACCCCCAAGAGAAACTCTGGGTAGTGACCCTGTACATGCTGTGTGATGTCTTAACATTGTGTTTTGCCCCGATTATTCATTCTTGTCTGTACCACACCCATCTCCTGTTCATTCTCCTGGATTCCTGGATGTGCTCTAAGACTTAAATCGAATAGCCATCATCTTTAGCAAACTGTCTTCAGCGTCCTACTAACTGGTTTCAGCATTCTTTCTCTGTGCATCCCCAACATTCTCCTTAAACCCCTACCATAACAATGACCAGAGGGAATCCAAACTACATTGATGCAGTGGTTCGCTTTCAGAGGTATATGATTGTCACAAGACAAATGCCAAATCACAACTTTGATGGTCAATCTTCAGTACCAAAGGAGATGTCTACAGAGACAGAGAGAAAGTTTAGTGCATTAACCGTGAGCACACACTCTCGAATTTTACAGCATGAATTTGAATTCTAGCTCTGCAACTTGCTAGCTGGGTTAAACTTTACTCAACTTTTAAAGTTACTCAACTTTTCAGTCTTCTCATTTTTAAATTCAGAGTAATCATTGTGCCGTCCTCTCAGGGTTGCTGGGATACTGAATGAAATAATCTAGTTAAAGTGATTGAGTATTTTAAGCATATAATAAGTGTTAGCTAGTCATGTGTGTGGCCAATTTTTTTGGTTAAAGTAAATCTCTCAAATTGATGGCTAGCTAATTTCAAAACTGTTGTTAAAATTAAAAGAGTTAATGTTATTTTCAAATGTATCTGATATATATTTACAAATATACATGCACACATTGATATTTATACAGAAAGGCTGGGTGATAGATTAGTAAATTTAAAATCATGTGCATGTCACCTTCATACTCAAAGATAACTTCTATCAGCATATTGACCTATGCACCTCCTCCCTTTTTTCCTATTCATATCCAAAACAGTGTCAAAAAATTCATGGATAAGCTCAATTATCTTTTAATTGAATTTTTCCATAACCTTTTTGAAGCTCCTGATATTATACAATATGATAGTAAATGTTTTCTCCCTCATGACTCTTTACTTTGGAAAAACATTCTTTGCCTAAAAGGAAGGGATGCTTACAGATAGAGAATAGAATAAGGTATCGATCTATCTATCCATTCATCTATCTATATATATCCCCTATATATGTAAGAGAGATTACATATACAGATCACACACACACATAGAGAGAGAGGGAAAGAGAGACTTTCAAATGTCTGTGTGGCTTGGGAAATGGGAGATGAGGAAGATATATGAAGGTAAAACCTGAGGTGATGGCAAGTCCTTGAAAAATGCAATGGAGGAGTGTTAGCCAAGGTGGGTAGCCCTTGTCAGCCCCTAATGTTGGCAGGGAACAGGCTTGGGCCTGACACTCCACATACAAGATGCTGAGCAAAAGATGTTTCCTTCAACTTCTCTGACCCTTGGGTCAAGGGCAGATGAGTCATCCCTCTTGTGTGTGTCACAGATGATACTGACATCATAGAGCAGGAGGAAGGAGTCGGCCAGGGCATTTGAGAAACTAATGGAGATGCATGACATGGTGGCTGGAGAGGGCCACAGTCTTGCTCTAGTGACATAGGCAGGGTGTGGACTCAATCCCAAGAGGTAGAACAGAGACATTATTATTAATTTTCTGCTTCTTGGTGACATGAGTGTTTATAACAAGGAATATGCTTTACCTATACAAGATACGGCATTGGTGGTTCCATGGTAGAAATTGTGCCTTCCATTTGGGAAACCCAAATTTAGTTTCTGGTCGCCACACACTTCATGTGCACTGGAAGCTTGCAGACTGCTGCAATGCTAAGGAGGATTCAGTGGAGTTCCCAAACTAAGATGAATTAGGAAGCAAGATGCAGTACTCCACTTCTGAAAATAATCCAACGATAACCCAAGGGCCTCAACAAGGCACCATTTCATTTCACTGTGCATTAGGTCACCCTGAAGCAGGGGCAACATAATAGCAACTAACAGCATCAAAATAGAGACATCAGATACCACTCATCTTCTGCTGATAGGCACTTACTACCCACACCAAGACTTGAACATCCATTCTTCGCGTCATTACACTGGCAAACAGCCATCTTTCCTCATGGTTTGTCCCTGACTGCGCCTCTCCATTTCACAGCCAGCAGCTTTTCACAGCTGCAGCTTCAGGGTTCATCTTTCCTTCTTTGCTCTGAGGAGCATTGATTTGCATCCACACTGTAGCTTCCAATTACTCCACTGAGCAAGTGCCACTGAGGGTTCCCGGCAGCCTGTCGTGGCTGCTATTCCAGTCGTCTCAGCTTTGTATGCCAGCTTTGAAAAATGTGTTGTAAGCTGGGGAAACATTTTAGGAGAAATTAAATGTGGTATCTTCTCTTTGCATCATTCCCTTGTGTGTGTCTTTCAAATGAAAATATGGTTAATGGCATTTTGAAAGCCATTCACTTGGAGCAAGCCTATTCATCACTCAACTTTTGAAATGATGTCTTTAAATTACTGACCTCTGGATATACTTAATTTGATTGATATGGACTTCTTTAAGCAAAAAAAAAAAAAAAGGAAGGAAGAAACTTTCTTTAGTTAGGTACATGATAATCAATTCATATAGTTGACACTAGTTATGGGATGTATCATAATTTACTGACATTCTCTTCATGGATTTATATCTTGAAACCACTTTATCTTGATATCCGAGTAAACACAACCAATAAGTTATACTGGATGGAGTTCTAGATTGTCTTTAATTATGTTCCAGTGCTATAAAAGTAGGGTAGCAATCTATGAATCAATCACCATACAGCATTCCCAACAGATAAGTAATCACAATAAAAAATTGTATAAAAGAATTTTTATTAGCTCTTTTCCAATGGGAATGATTTTTTTTCCCGAAAGATCTTGAGAAATAGTAATATGCTGCTGTCAATAGTGTGTTATAAGGATGGACTCTGGGGGTGACTCTCAAAAGTCATAATATTGGCATTGCTTCTGTCTTGGCTGTATTGACTAACTTCATGACAACAAACACACACACAAAATAAAGCCATCAAGATACTTCTCATCTTTGTTTTATTTATGGGCAAGGTATTTTCCTATACTCAGAATTTCCCCCTACACATTGGAAATAATAATAGCACTACCTGACTCAAAATGAGAATAGTTACAAACACCCACTTAAAATCAGAACATGAAATATGTGAAATATGAATCAAGGAAAATTGGAAGTTGTCAAAGATGAAGTATACTATTGAAAATTTATTTCTATGTGTTAGTGAATTTCAGTGGTTAGGTATTTGAAACAGATAATCATATGATCTATGCTGTGAATGACAAATGGAAGAGGAGCGATGTCATGTTCATTTTTTTAAATCATTTTGTTGGGGCCTTATATAACTCTTATCACAATCCATCCATCCATTCATTATATCAAGCACATTTGTACATTTGTTGCCATCATCATTCTCAAAACATTTGCTTTCTACTTGAGTCCTTTGTATCAGCTTCTCATTTCCCTCCCTTTCTGGTGGACCCTTGATAATTAAAAATTTTTTTTTCATGTCTTGCACTGACTGATGTCTCCCTTCACCTACTTTTCTGTTACTCATCCCCTAGGAGGGGATTATAGGTAGGTCATTGTGATCGTCCCCCCTTTTTTCCCCCCACCTTCTACTTACCCTCCTTGTATGGCTACTCTCAATATTGGTCCTGAGGGGTTTATATGTCCTGGGTTCCCTATGTTTCCTGCTCTCATCTGTACCAGTGCACATGGTCTGGTCTAGCCAGATTTGTAAGTAGAATTGAAGTCATGATAGTGGGGGTTGGGGGGTTGGGGTTGGGAAGGAAGCATTAAAGAAATAGAGGAAAGTTGTATGTTTCATCTGTGCTATGCTGTACCCTGACTGGTTCATCTCCTCCCTTGACCCTTCTGTAGGGGGATGTCCAATTGCTTACAGATGGGCTCTGGATCTCTACTCCACACTCACCCTCATTCACTATGATAGGATTTTTTTGTTCTGGATTTTTGATGCCTGATACCTGATCCTATTGACACCTCATGATCACACAGTCTGGTGTGCTTCTTCCAAGTGGACTTTGTTGCTTTTCAGCTATATGGCTCCCTGTTTCTCTTCAAGTCTAAAGAGCCCAGATGCTATATCTTTTGATAGCCAAGCACAATTAGCTTTCTTCACCACATTTATTATTAACCCATTTTGTCTTCAGTGATCGTGTCCAGAAGGTGAACTTCATGGAATGCCAGTTTAATAGAAAAAAGTGTTGCATTGAGGGAGTACTTGAGTAGAGGCCCAATGTCCATCTGATACCTAATACTATATCTGTAAATATGTGTACATATATCTATATCATCATTGTGATACTTACATTGTGATACTTACATTTGTGCATACCTGTATTTAAACCTCTATCAGTGCCTTTTGCCTCCTAGTTCTTTCCTTTTACTTTCTTCTTGTCCCACCAACATGTTCAGTCTTCATTTGTGTTTTAGTAATTCCCCTCAGTTACATCAAGCCCTACCAGGCCTCCTACACCTTCCTCACTATCAATTTTAGATCACTTATTGTTTCCTTGTCCCTGGGTTTAACACCCACTTCTTCCCCCCCCCTCCCCTCTCCCATCTTCCCCCTGAACCATAGGTGCCATTGTTTTCTCCTCCAGATTTTTTATCTTGCTTATCTTATCTAAATAGGTGTACAGAGATAATAATATGCACAAAAACAGAGCAAGCCAAAGCAACAAAAGGAAACAAAACAACAATAACAAAAACAAATGACAGAAAAAGAAACGCCTCTAAATAGTTCAAGACCTATTTATTGACCTTTAGGAGTGTTTTCTAGTCAAGTCTGGCTCCAAAGTTATGTTTATTTTCAATTAGAACATTTCAAGATTTGTCCAGGAGTAACATTTTATGAGCAATAGGATAATCGCTGTTCATCTTTAAGGAAGACTAATATATTACCACTATTATTAAAATGTATTCATCATTGATTAATGCCAAAGATGAAGAAATTGAAATTGTTTTGTTGTTGTTGTTTTGTTTTTTTAGCAAATTCCACAGCCTGAACCTGATGATACATGTAGTCAAGATGCATTGATAATTATTGGTGCTTGGAGTATGAAAGATGAAAACAGAGAAGAGAGATAAGGCATTGATAATAGATATGATGTGGAAAATAGCATAGGATTTTCTAAGACAAATGACGTATTCATAAATGGTGAATAGATGTATAAACCTCACCTAGATAGACTATGCCTGCATAAATTGAACACACATATGGGAATAGAAGATGGAAAAGATTAATATAATTGGGCAGAAGAAGGCAAGGCACTGACTGCACAACAGCAGAAAATGTTATCTTGAGTAGACCCCTGCTGAAATAAAGACAGTGGCAGAAATAGATTTGATATGCTGACTCCTAATACCTGAAGAACACACAAGTTGTAGGATGACATTAAGAACATCACCTACATGCGTGGAAATCAAATGGTCATTAAAAGACAAGAAAGAAAGAGAAGGCCAAAATAAATGTCCCAAGAGACTCTGAAACATGCTCTTGAATGTAGAGGAACAGCAAACTGAAGCAAGAAATGATGACGAGCCACACAGAGCATTTTACATTGGAGCTAGAGAAGACAGAGTAAACTATTTAAATGAAATATACGAATCTGGAGTTGGAAAAGAAAAAGAGAAGAGCATAATTGACATTTTTCAAGCAGAAAATAAGAGGAAAAACTTAAAGCCTAGAGTTGCCATGCTGAAGGATTCTATGGGTAGAATGTTGAATGATACAGGAAGCATCCAAAGAAGGTGGAACAAATATATAGAATTTCTATAGCAAAAAAGATGTGATCAATGTTCAACCATTTCAGGAGTTGGCACACAATCCAGGATTGATGGTACCGAATGAAGTCCAAACTGCCCCAAAACTCCAAGCCTTCTGCCATTGAGTCGTTTCACCTAAATGCTCCAGAAATTGATGGATGTCAGCTTGAGATGTTTCAACAAATGGATGCAGTGCTGGGAGAGTTCACACATCTATGCCAAGAAACTTGAAAGATCTGGCTAACCAACTGAAAGAGATTCAAATCTGTGTCTATTTGAAAGAGAGGAGATCTAATGGAATATGTAAATTATTTAACAATAGTATGAATATCATACCCAAGTTCAATGGAATATGTAAATTACTTAACAATAAAATGAATATCATACCCACTTTCCAATGGAATGTGTAAATTATTTAACAATAGTATGAATATCATACTCAAATGAATTTCTCCCAATTTATTTCATAAGTAGTTGTTGCAGTCCATGGCAGAAAGGTATTTACCTCGGTTGTCTTGACTGTGCATGACATATTATGGAGAACATTTTGAAGAATGCAAATACCAGAACACTCATTTCTACTCATGGAAAACCTGTATGTAGAAAAAGTAGCAGTCCTTTAAAGAAAACAAGGAAATGATGAGCAGTTTGAAGTCAGAAGGGTGGTGGCATGGTCATATCACTTCATGATACCTATTAAATCTGTATGCTGAGCTAATAACCTGAGAACCTGGACTAGCCGAGAAGAATATGGTGTCGGGATGGAAAGAAGATTAATTACCAGCCTGAACCATGTCAATGGTCAATCTTGCTTCCTGCTGGTGAAGAAGACAACTTGAAGCGCTTATTGATGAATGTAAAAGATTTCAGACTTCAGTGTGGATTACATTTTAACATAAAGCAAACACAAATCTCACAACTAGAGTAATAAATAGTAGTCAGTCGAACCCATTGGCACACCTTAGTCCTCTAAATAGCATCCTGGTCCTTCAATAGACTAAGGAGGTCTTGTGTAGATTTATCTAATGCAATTCTTTTGATAGCTGCTTCCAGAAACATTGATTATAGATCCAAACAAGACACATTCCTTGACAACTTCAACTTTTTCTTTACTTACCATGATGTTACCTATTGGTCCTGTTATGAAGGGGTTGGTCTTCATTGCACTGAATTGTAATCCATACTGAAGGCTTCAATCTTTGATCTCATCAGCATGTACTTCAACTCCTCGTTGTCAGCAAGCAAGGTCGTGTCATCTGCATACCTAAGGTTGTTAATAAGCCTTCTTCCAAACTGCTTATCTTTATATAATCCAACATTTTTGATGATTTGCCCAGCATATAGATTGAACAAGTATGGGGAGATGTTTCAACCATGACGCAAACCTTTCCTGATATTAAGCCATGCAGTAGTCCCTTATTTGTTCCCATAGCTACTACTTTATCCATGTACAAATAATTCTGCATGGGCACAACGAAATGTTCTGAGATCCCCCTTCTTCCCTAAGCTGTCCATAGTTTATTACTGTCCACATAGTAAAATGCCTTTGCATACGCAAGGAAATACAAGTAAACATCTTTCTGACAGTCCCTGCTGGGAGGCAAGATTCACCTGACAGCAGCAAGGATATCCCTTGCTCCACAACCTCTTCTAAATCCAGCCTGAACCTCTGTCAGTTCCCTGTCAATGCACTACTGCACATGTTGTTGGATGCTCTCCGGTAACAATTTGCTTGTATGGTAAAGTAGAGAGGTTGTGGAAAAGAGGAAGGCCCTCAACAAGATGGACTGACACAGGGGCTGCCACAAGGGGCTTGAACATTAGTAAGTTTTGAGGAGGGCTGGGCAGTGTCTTGTTCTGTTTTACGTAGGGTCCCCATGAGTCAGAACTGACTCAATGCAACAAACAATAGCATCAACTTTAGATAGATTATTAAGGGGGACCCACTTAAGGAGGAGGACATCGTGCATAGGACAAGAGAGATTAGTGAAAAGGAGGGAAACCCTCAATAATGTGAATGGGTAGAGTGGCTAAAGCAATGGCCTCAAAACTGAGTATCACTTTTGAGGCGGGTGCACGACTGGGCAGTGCTTCCTCCTGGTGTCCTATGAGTTGTCACTATGCGTCAGAATGGACAGAGTAGCCCCCAATAGCAACGACAGCTCGAATGGCACAACGGGTTAAACGTTGGACTGCCAACCCAAAGCTGATGCTTCAAACCCACCAGCCAATGCTTGGGAGAGTGATCAGGCAATCTACTTCTTTAATGATGGGTGGTCTCAGAAACCCTCTGAGGCAGTCTTACTGTGCCCTAGACTCAGTCTATGGCCTAGAGGGTTTCTATGCATTGGCAGTGGGCTTAACAACTACACGCTACATTGGATAGGCTTGTTCTGGGCATCAGACATGATATGCCTATGGATGGGAGCACAGAGACACATGTAAAAAAATTTTTAATCATTTTTATCTTCATATTTTTATCATATCTTTCTACATTTGAAACCAACCTTTACTTTTGTGTCCATTTTACATTTGTAATTCTGTATTTATTACCTTAAATTGGGTTGTTCCTGATTAAAAGGATGACATCCATAATCAGTGAAGTGTATAACCTCAAAAAAAAGGTGTGTGGGGGAGAATCTTGGGTTGATTCATTGGTAATGCATACACACACGTACATACATATCTACAGAGAGGAGAGAGAATGGAAAATTGAAGTTTTGATGTTAAGCAGCTAGGTTTTTGTGTATTTTGCTTTCTTTTGTTTCATATTTCAGATCTATTACAATTCAGAGCAAACACTGGCTGTTTCCCCCTAGAGAATAGAGAATGCACCCTCCTCCATTTGAAGGGCAGAAGTTGCTAATAAGACCTGTAGCTAAATATGGACAAACTCCTCCAAACAACAAGAACAATCTAAGAACCAGACATCCTATCTCCAGTCTGACCACATAAAGTCGATTGCTCCAGATCTCCACAGCACGATTACCATCTCTGCCATTAACTTTCTTTCCTGAAACTCCCTTTCCTTGGCCTATAAAAACATCTCATTAACCAGTTGCCTGAGAAGGCAGGCTGTGTTGGACAAGATCCACTCTGTCTCCTTGAATACTGGTATTCAATAAAATCTCTCAGTGTAACTTTTGCCCCTCTCTGGGGAATTGGCTTAGTAGCAACAGGCTGCCTTAATCACTTGAGCTGCATGAACAGCTTGAGGATCTCAGCAGGCATCAGTCCATCACTTTACCAAGCATACTGGTGGTGAAAGGCAGAGCTGGAAGTTAGATTCTTCAACACTTTTCTCCAGAGTGGCATTGAAGCTTTGGCAAAGATTATAGCTAGTACTATCCATGAAGCCTGCACATAGCCCTTTCCTTCCCTTCTTTTGTGGGTACCTAGGCCTCTACTGCCAAGAGTAAAACTATGTTTGATAAACTATGCCACACAAGTATAACTATCTCATAATCCAGGGATATTTGCATTTCATAGGGGAATATTTGGAAAGAGCAACATTTAAGCCAAAGGAATAAACATTTACATACTTTGCAGTGGTGATTTTTGTGAGAGTAAACACCTAAGTGGTAAAGGTATTTATGAAAAGGGAATAGGTGTCTATACCTATATATATATATATATATATATTTTTTTTTACTGTTCTCTCTAAGTGTACATTTAAGCAAACATGTAAAGGCTTGACGTCACTTCTCTGTGTTCTGTTGCTTTCAACTTTTCAGGATGGTTACAAAAATTAGTGCACCTTCTGATGGTGATCCCAAAGGGGATTTTGTTCCTAATTTCACAACTATGCTTGAAATATGTGTATATTCTTTTGGCTTCCCTCAGCAGCCATGCCTTTCTTGTTCCTGCTTCCTGCTACATTATGTAATCTAGATGGCCTTAAATGAATGCAAGAAGTAACTTTCTAAATATTAGCTGTAAAGAAGGAATAAATATCAAAGCCAAAGGCCACGGGGGTCAAACATGAGCAAAGACTCGATGTGGTCTTTTGTTGCTAATCCAAGCAATTGAGGTACCTTCGGGCTTTCTAGGAGCCCTGTTGGCACATTGGTCAAGAATGTGGCTGCTAACCAGAATGTTGGGAATTTGAACTTACCAGCCGCTCTTGAGAAGAAATGATGTGGCATTTTGGACATCCTAGGAAACCTGATGGGGCAGTTCTACTCTGACCTGCAATGTGATATGTGTTAGAATGGACTTCCTGGCAACAGATTTGTTTTTCTCAAACAACCACACAACTTGTCAGCATATGCAAATGAGCAGAGAGTGTCCAACCCATCACCATGGCAACAGGCCACAGGAAAAGGGGGTAATTGAATACATGCATATTCCTCCAAAGCCCAATGTGCTGTCTGTGTCATGCATTGCGTGGACTTTAGGGCACAAAACTGCTGGGCAAGGGAGTTGAGTCCCCCAGCTGTGGTAAGAGTGTGAAGTCCACGCTATTCTGCCATAACTATAAGAGAAGTAGAAATGTTAAGAAAACAAACTGTCCCCCAAACTGCGATAAATTTGCGATAACTTGACTAAGGCTATGATTCTTCATGGTTCGGAACATATTCATCTGTTTACTCTTCCATAATGTAATGTGCTATATTCTGTGATGTCATCTGGTAGAATTAGTCAGTCTGTTGAAAGAGTATTGGGGCAGTGGGTAAAATAGCCTGTTTACCATATCGAAGGTGTTCAGGCAAACCTTGTCTCTCTCAAACCTACATTCTTCTCCTGGTCCTATCTCTATTCCTGGCATAGAAGAGTGGAGAAATATCAAGTCTGCCACCTGCCCTCCTCTATTTTTCATGCAGATTAAGACATAGGATGTTAGGATAAGATTTGAACCTTGTAATATCCCATGACATGGGATATGAATATGAATAATTCTACTTCCTGATAACCCCAAAGAGAAAATATAGTCAGTAGGCTTTTATTATAAGAAAAATTTGAGGGAATTCTTCAAGCAAAAGTGAAATGATCTAGGGCTGAGCCCCGGTGGCGTAGTGGTTGTGCGCGGGACTGCGGCCCACTGGGACGGAGGTTCAATTCCAGCAGTGGGGCTGGGTCTCCTACTCCCACCACCGGAGAGCAGTGATGCCCCCCCAAAAAACAAAAAACAAACAAACAAACAGAAAAGTGAAATGATCTCAAGGGAAGCAAGGAAAAACAAGAGGAACAATGGAATGAGTAAATATGCACTTAAATCTAAATTCATATCGACTACATAAATAACAATAGTGCATGGTTAAAGTAGCTGAAAAAGGAAAATACATGACAAAAGTAACACAAAAGATTGGGAAGGATTAGGATAATTCAAGTGATCAAAAACCTTTGGCCTATCCAAGATATTGAAAAATAATTTATTTATCTTAGTTTCTCATAAGAAAAAATGATGTTACATTGTAGAGATGAGTAAAGAATGTTTACCTAACAAGTGAGTAAGAAGTTGTAATGAGTGAAAATACTTGAATTTTTCAAAAGGAGACAACAAAGATGAAAAAACCAACTAAATTTCCATACTTTTCTCCCACCCTCTCCAGGATCACCTAATGCGATCCTTTTCAGAACAGGTGGTAGTGGCAGTCAGGCTTCATCAAGTTCTCTTGCCAGTCTCAGGTTTGTGGAAAGTGACGTTTGCAGGATCCATCGGTGCATTGGACGACTTGTTTCTATAAGTCATTTGATTTTTATCCTCTTATTTCCTTCAATGGGTAGAGGCAAATGGTTGCACCTTAGATGGCTGCTCATGAGCATTGTCTTTTTTATTTGGGGGGGGGCATTACTGCCCTCTGGTGGTTGGAGTAGGAGGCCCAGCCTTGCTGCTGGATTTGAATCTCCAACCCAGTGGACCGCAGTCCCGCGCACAACCACTACGCCACTGGGGCTCAGCCCAAGCATTGTCTTTTTTAACTGTGACGCTAATAGACCTTCACGTGCCCCAAGACTGATCCTGAGTCCTAAAACCCAGTGATACATTATCAAGGGATTTGATTTTATCTAAACCAGGGGTGCTCACACTTTTTCAGCAGGCAGCTACTTATAAAATGATCAAGTCAAAATGATCTACCAAGTACACAAATGCAGAATATATATTTTTATTCATAAATGCAAATAGTCCAACGCACTGATGGATCCTGCAAACATTTATTCATAAGTGCATTGAGAATTCTTTATAACAAAGTTTATAATATAGCAAAGTATGTTAATATACCTCGCATAACCTCATGAGTCCATATTGCACAAGACAGCGCAATTAACTATGTCCATTTTTTGTCATTACCTGAGTTTATTCTGATGACTTGCACTAAATGGGATGAGCCAGAGATGCATAGTCCAGACAGTAGCTGCTGACAGCCAGCCTCAAGCACACTTCCAAATGGTCATCAGTCATAGTGGAATAGTCCTTGGACTTAATTATCTTTATGTGGGAAAAGGCTCACTCACATAAATAAATAGAAGTGAATAATGCAATCAAGGAGGTAGCACATTTTCTCATGTTTGGGTACTTTCCCTCTGCTAGTAAGCTCCAGAACTGTTCATGTGCTTTGGACTTCGGCTAAATGTCAACTTATTGTGTCACCATCTCTCATTCTGTATCAAAGTGATACTTTTTTGTCTTCTTACTTGGTCCAGCTTGCCCACTCATTTTAATACCCTTTCTTAAGTTTAAGAGGAAAAAAAAACCAAGGTCTAAAAATTGGCCATAACTTAGTGTGTCAGTTTTGCTGCACTTAGCACAGTTGTTTGGGCACGCGTTTGACACCTAAGATTGAGTATCAGTTAAGTGACAGGGTTGATGATAGGCTTGCATCTAATTTTTTAATGCCACGCAATCTTGCGATCTACCCACACTGCATTTTTGACCCTCTAATAGATGGATAGACATATTAAGCACCCCTGATCTGATTAGTCTTCAAAGTTTTGTCTACTGCATGCTTCACCACGGTCGTGGGTGTTCAAACAAAGGTAAATGCACCATTCTTGCAGGATTGTGTGTACACCAGTCTTTGCTTCTGTTGCTTTTAACTCTTGCAAACTTTCTAGATCTGAATCTCTGTTTCATTCAACAATTGTGTTTCACTATCGACCAGGTTCCATTTTTCTTTCTTATTTGCTACTGGACTGTTTAGGATAGGTGGCTATTTGTCTTCGTCAGTGCACCTAGAGACTGGGATTCCCCCCAAGAAGCCACCATCCTGGGAGTGGAAGAAGTCAGGCTTTCTTCACACCTGTGCCAGTTAGTTGGGCTGATGGGAAGTGGACTGTTGTTCACCAGGTTTGGGGTGCACTTTCCAGCTATTCTCTGCCCTGTATGGTGCCAGGAACTCCTGCAGTCAATAATGACTTTCTTTCAGAATTCTCAGCTCTCTCAGGCCAAATTCTTTCCAGGAGCTCTTGTATTATGATCTTGGCCTGAAGCATTCCACACTGGTCTCTGGGTCTGCAGCCCTGGGAGTGAACAGATCTCCAAGGATCCATTAAAGTCCTGAACTGCCCTCACAGCAGTCTCAGGCCTCATGGTTCCTGGCTCCAGATTGCCTGTGGGAGTGGCGTGTCAATTATAGTTTACCCAGAACCTTGTGTATGCCCACAAGCAAAACCAAACCCATTGCAATTCTAATTCATAGTGATCCTATAGGTCAGAGTAGAAATGTTCTACTGGGTTTCCCTAACTGTACATTTTTACAGAAGTGGATAACCTCACCTATTTCCCGAAGAGAGGCTGATGGGTTTGAACTTCTAATTTTGCAGTTAGCAGACCAATGCTTAACTCAGTCTTATCAGGACTCCTTCTGTATACCACCAGTGAGTTCTAGAATCCTGTTTTAATGCTATCAGCCATTCTACAAAAATAAGAGTCACATTTGTTGAGCATGTATTATGTCCTGGAGCCTACTGCTTTACCATCGAATCTTCCTTATCACCTATTAGCCCACCCTATAAAAGAAATAAATGGGAGCACATGCAGGGTACGTGAAAGATTCGAGACCCTAACCCCAGTGTGGCTGACTCCGAGCTCAGTGTCTTGCAGCTTTCCTGTCAGAGCCACAGGTGACTTATCTGCCCTCCCCCAAGCTCTCTGCAGATTCGCTCCTTCCTCTCATGTCTGCCAAAGGAATTCTGAATTGAGGGTGTAGTTCACCAAGTTTTCTGTCTCTTTCTATGCATCCTCAATCCTCATTTGTTTAAACATAGAATGAGCTTAGCTACAAGCTTGGGTATTAAAAAAAAAACATATACCTCTCATGCTATACTTTTCAATTATTTAAGAGAAATATAAAAAGTAAAGAAAAACCAAACTAATATCTCAGTTTGTGTCTGTTGCAACACAAAGCTGCAAGAAAGTCAGCCTCGAAATATAGGAAAGCTGCTTGTAGGAGAAAAATGCGAGATACTTGGAAAGCATCTCATTAAACATTGATGCTGCACTATTCCAGCCCTGAAGCTAAGGAGGCAGTCAGTGCATCAGCAAATCTTTTGAAAAGAACTACTGGGTGACAGGCCTGGTCTGGGTGTCAGTCTGCTCTTGTACATTTGCACTTTCCTGTTGAGTTGCTTATACAGTTTGCAACATTCTTATATTCAGGCAAAGTTTTAAATACATTATGTAGAATGTCATCCCAGAAGTACAAAGGCATTTTTATTGAATATACGTTGTTAGAGCAGCCCTGGTGGCATCAGAGTTACACGTGGGGCGACAAACAGCACAATCAGCAGTTCAGAACCACCAGCTGCTCCACGGGGGAGCGATAAAACTTTCTGTGCCTGGAAACAGTGAGCAGTCTCAGAAACCCACAGGAACCACTGCGCTTTCTCCCATCAAGTGGTCATGGGTCAGAATTGACTCCGTGGGCATGAGTTGGCTGGGGTTCTAGTTTTCTAGTACTTTACAGATACATTCATTTCCACAACTCTTTGTCCAGGAAACATTAGATATAATTTTTCATATCTAATGGCGTCATGATGATGTATAACTTGGTTAATGATTAAAATCTTTGAATTTTCCCCTGTACATTAAAAGGCAGGTAAGGGGATGCTGGATCGCATTGCTAGCAGTCTTTCTGCAGCTCTCATTTCTCCGATGTCCCTAACAGAAACTGCTTTTAAAACAAACATGATCTGTACGCTAACTCTTGCCTGACGTTGTCTCTAGCTGGTCATCTAGGTCATCAAAATGCCTTATAATAAGCAACCAAAATTCTCAATACTGTTAGACTCTTAAAACAGACTTCACTCTCCCCCAAATGTCTCACCTTGAACACCAGCCTTAACCCCTTTACCCTCACGATGCCTACATTATCCACCTCACTAAATGAGTCCTGTGCCAAAGTTCACAGCTTAATCCTACAGATGGTTCCTTGGCTCATGTGCTGCTCGCCAGTCATAATTCTCCTTGGCTTCTCTTTTATCTTTCTGTGTCCTTGGAAGAGTTTTGTCAGTGAGGCACTTGGTTACACAACCGAGCTATACATAGAACGTGCCCAAACTCAAATGGGTAAGGAGACTTCCAGAGCTGGGAGTTCTTTCTGCCTGGAACTTAATGACAACTGGCCACTGGGTTTTTGAAAAGCAGAAGGGCTCTTGCTCCGAGAAGCCGGCAGCAGGCCAGCAGTCTCCAGTTGCTATTTTGTGTGTGTGTCCATTCTAAGAAGTTATCATTTTCATGAGAATGAGGTGCTTATGCTACCACAGAATATTTAACTTGGGAAAGCATCTCTTTGTAGTTCTAATTTCTCCCAGGGCAGTATTTTTTAGGCTTGTTTTTATCTTCTCTGTTTGGCTGTCTGAGAAGTCTCTCCTTTTTGAGAACCTTGGACTTTCTCTGTTCTCTATCCTAGGGGTTAACTGCACTGTTTCTCTAGTGGAAGGAAAAGCTGAAGTAATTATGAAGTCTATTCCCCACCCCCACTGCCACTCAGCAAGTTTTCTTTACATATATCTAGAAAGGTGTTACCACTCCTCTGTTTGGGGAATGTTAAATCTTTCATAAAATGCAACTTTGTGCTTTTCTGCAGCTCTGGTAGCATAGGTGGTTTGTGTTAGGCTTCAAACCCCAAGGTGAGTAGTTTGAATCCACCAGCTGCTCCTCCAGATGAATGTGAGGTTATCTGCTCCTATAAAGAGTGACAGCCTTTTACATCTAATGAGGTGGCTGTACTCTGACCTGTAGGGACACTCTGAATCCAGATCAACTCAATAGTGAGTTTGGTTTTTTATTTGGTTTTGTATCATATTTAATTTTCACCACTACCATCCATGTTTCTAGATTGGTGATAAGAACCCAAGCTTTGAGACTCAAAAGTTATTTCATCCTTATTCAACAAAGTATTTCACTATTCATTTTGACTTTAAACTGAATTTCCATTTTAATTCTTCATCTCTTATTCCTAAAAAATTTGAGCTAGTTGCTCTTAAATAGAACTATGCACAAGATATGGTCAGCTGACTCCCTGCTAGACTTTCCTGTGGAGAAGACACATGGAGAGAGGCCAATGAAGCCAGACCTCTGGAGCTGGAGAAGCCACGTGGAGACCCCAGCCAATGCTGAGATGTTATAACACCACTGGATCCTCAAGACTTCCCACTCACTGGCCTGTGATCTTCATGCTTTCAGAATCACTGCATATGTTGCATGAATCTGAAGACAAATTTATAGATTGGTATCAGACAAATGGGCTAAATCAAACTGATGGACTTGATCTGGACTGGGCTGGGATGTTTTCTCAATATCCAATTGCTCTTGTGTATAAAGCACCTTCTTTATACAAATGAGTTTCTATGAATTTGTTTCTCTAGTCTACCCAGACTAACACAGATAGTGTAAAAGAAGAAGTCCCTAAAGAAGATGTATTGACACAGTGGCTGAAACAATGGGCTGAAGCATAAGACTAATCATAAGGATGGCCCTGTACTAGGCAATGCTTTGTTCTGTTGCAAACAGGGGTGCTATGAGATGGGACAGACACAATAGCACCTAATAACAATGTAGATATTGTATAAGAATATGCCTTATGCTACTATCAGGAGTAGCTGCAGGAGATCCACATACTGCCAAAATAGAAGTGAATGAATAAGAAATGCTCGAAAAGTCATACTTATAACTTGTAAAATACATATTGAGGGGGTTTTAAGTTAATGAAAGAAATCATGGAGAAATTCCCTGATCTTTTTATTTCATTTTTCATGAACATTTTGAAATTGCCTCCTACCCCCACAATTGAAGTATATGGTTACTTATCAGACTATTAATGAGCTCAATTCTTTGTAAGACAACAGGTGTTATGAAGTGAATTTTCTGAATGAAAGGAGTCAAAACATGAAAGTACATTCTACAGAGAAATTATCTCTCAAAATGGCTAATAAAGGCAAGTGATTTTAAAGGGGGGGAAATCAATACATCAAAGGGATCTTGCAATAAAGGAAAGTGTGGGGGTGTTTTCGTGGCTGCACAATGCGTGCTTTTTTTCCTTCTCAGCATGTCATACTGAAAAACTGTTTTCTTGTTTGGTGATCCAAGAGTGGATTTCATTCATTAACTGAATAAAATGGGGAAATCATTCAACAACCATTACAGGTACTGTGAGTACATTTACAGACTATGAAGCTTGACAGCACTGATAGAGCCTAAGTGATCATTGGATGTTGATTATAGTCGAAGGAAGCAGAATGTGGAGACAAGCTTTGAATTTCCTTCTAGCTTAGATCCTTTGGTATTGAATATACAAATGCAATTACCTGGAGGAAATGGCATGGGCCTACATCTGCCCATGGGGTGCTCAAGGGGTAACGGGAATCAAAACATACCATCTCAAGGATGATTCCTATGAGACAGCATTGAGACATGCTTCTACCCTCCAACTTCCATTTTGCTTTCTTCAGACACAAACTGTCCTTCCCATAACTCTACTTCTCTGCTACGTTCAATCCACGACAGTGGCCAGAATTAACAGACAATATTCAATACTTCTTTTTTTTTTCAATATTCAATACTTCTAATGATGGGTTTTCATTAGGGAAGTTGACAGTTTACAGCAGGTCAGGATTAGAAAATATCAAGGACACATTTATTGCATATTGGTTCTTTTCAACTGTGCTGACAGACAGACACTTCTCTCTCTGGTTCTCAGACTCTCAGCTGCTTGAGCCCCTCACTGTAGCACAAGGGTACTTTAGTGCTGACAATTGCATCAAGGATCAGACTCTTGCCTGCACACAGTCAGCATGACTCATTCTGGGGCCTGGGAAGCTTGCCACTTTGTCTCATGGTGACACAGCTTCTTGCACTTCTCAATGCTGGGACCTCCAGTAGGCTCAGTTCTCATCAATCTTCATTTCTGGGAGTCCTGAGAATCTCCTTTCTTACTTTTTACTCTGTTTTTACACAGTGGAGTGGCAAAACTGACCAACTCCCAAGTGCAAGAGTTAGGCATTATGTCAACTTGACTGGGCAGGATTCTAAGTGGTTTGACAGTTGAAGTCTTGTAATCCTTTGTGATGTGTCCTAATATAATGCAATCACCCCCACGATAGGGTCTGCTGTGACCAGAGAAGCAGTTGTGGAAGATTAGGGTGAAGTGTTTGCCCACTTGATCAATTCACAGCCCTGATGCAATTGGGAGAAAGATTCCTCAGAGATGTAGCCTATTTCCTATCTAAGTGAATACTGGGGAAGCTTGTTTTTGTTTTGTTTTGTTTAATTTTGCTGAGTTTGTATCCTGCATCTGGTTCATTTACATTGGATTATTAGTACTTCAGGCTAGATTGCTTGTCCAGCACCAGAAGTCATCATGATCCTTGAACCTGCTGACCTGTGATTAATTTGCACCTGCAGCCTAATAGCAGGCTCCAATGGTCCTGTGGTGCTTGGCTTTATCCATTCACAAAGCCATTTGAGTCAGGAGAAGCCTCCAGCTTAACATCTGTCACATGGAAACTGGATTGGACATGCCCATTTCTACAATTGTGTGACCCATTTACTTGATATAAATAGATTTCTTTTTTTTTTTGGAAAACCAAGTCTTTTATTTAACCGCCATATCTCAGCCTCTGTAGAGACTGTCAAAAATTGCCAATGCCGACTATATTTCAAGTCATCATGGCAGAGTATTGGGAAAAGTTTTCAATTAGCAATAATCATGCCTTGGATAAACCTCACTGGCTATGATATTGCCACTGTGCCAAGCAATATATAAATAGATTTATTTCTCTATATGTAGTATATATACTATACCTAGTATTATATGTACTGTATGACATGTGTGATACTATATTGTATATTCTATATAGTATACACCTCCATATGTGTACACACACATTTTGTTTCTTTCTAGAGAATCCAGCCTAACGTGTTAAATGAGAGTCCTCTACACCTTATTTGTATGTTTCCATCCATCCTTTTGGTGAGAGTTACAAGGCCTATAGGTAGAAAATTCCTATCGAGTCTTTTTACTTCACTGCATCTCTGCAAAGAAATTTTACTGCACACTGAACTATTGCCGATGAGTGTTAATGCAAGATAATTTTGCCAGCATCACTTAGTTTTTTGCAAAGGATGGAGTTGTGCCCAAATTAGCAAGTCGGCTGTGTATATTACACTTGACTAGTGAATTTGAGCAGTGACTACGCATATGCCTCCTATGGATTATCTAAATTTTTTTCTGATATTAGCAATAATTTGTTTTTCTCTGTAATCCAGACTTACCAGAAAAACTCAGGGATGGGGTGAGAAGCCCTAAAATGAATGCTAAAGGGAATGTGCATAGTAATCTTTCACTAGGAACTGGACAAGAAAATGTGACTTAGAAGGAAAGTAAGCAGCTGTTGCCAGTAATTCATAGTGTAAAATAAAAACTAAAAAAATATTAAATTTAAAATGCCCAGATTATAGTAAAATGCAACCTAGTTTCAAGTTCAGCACATACCTATAATTGAGTCTTACACATAGTAAGACAGTCTAAAGAGTACTGTGAAATAACAGCTATTAAGAATATGGTGTGATGAGCTTTGACAATTGTATAAACCCAGAGAATCCACATCCTTAGTGTGATATCAAACATTTCCCTAATTTTTAAGTCTTTTCATTGTTTTCTCAGTCAGTTGTACTCATTACCCAAAGACAACTAACTGATAATCTTATTCCTTTCACCACCAAAGAACAGAATCTTATTTATGTGGTCTCATGTAGAGGAGTATTGGAGTTATTTCTAGTTTTAAACAATTTTTATAAAGCTACTTAGACACATTTTGAATAAAGTTTATATTTATTTATTTTTATTTTTATTTATATTTATATTTATTTTTAAGCTTCCTCTGGGATAAAAACCTGAGGTATCTATGATTAACTTGTAACAGAAACTGCCAGACTGGTTTTCAAAGTGGTTATGCCATTGTCTAGTCCTGAAAGTTCTATTTGGCTCATACTGCCTTCAACATTTGGTGTTGTCAGGCTTCCTAATTTGCCACTTGGGTGAATGTTTAGGGATAGTTCACAGCGTTCGATTCACAAGTCATGAGCATTTACTAGCTTTATATTTTGCCCTGTCTCAGTGTTTCTCAATCTATCTATATATATAGTTTGTGATGCAAGAAGACCCCTATGCTACTAGTACCATCAAGTTGCTTCCACCCCATAGAGACCCAATGCACAATAGAAAGAAGCATTGCGCATCTGCTGTCCTCCAAGCCATTGTTCCTATGTCTGAGCCTGTTATTGCAGCCCCGTGTGAATCCTTCTCATTTTCTGCCTCTCTGCTTTACCAAGCAAGATGTTTTTCTCCAGGAACTGGTCTCTGCCGACAAGATGTCCAGTGTATGTAACATGAAGTTTCATCATCCAAAATAGTCTGTTGTATAATCACAGTATAGTGATAGTCTGATTTTTATTAATACAGTATGGTGACCTCACTTATAAATTTTTTAAATCCCAATCCAGAGCATATCTTCTGCATTTGATTGTTACATGCTTTTATTTTCCTGCAATCTATCATGATGTTCCTCTATATTTTTATCCTCTATGGCCTGGGTATATTTGAAGAATATCGCTCATTTCTTTTAAGACTCTGTTACATTTTATTTCATCTGATCTTTCCCTATGATCAGTTTATGTTATATGTATATTTGTTAGGAAAACCACAAAAATGACCTTTTTGATACATCCCACATGGTCAAATGGTGACTCAAGATTTTAAAAGGGGAATTCCTTATCATGCTTTGTAAGGTCCCATATGACCTGGTCTCCCTCTACCTATTGGAGTTTTCTTATATCCAATCTTCCTTGCATCTTTGAACACCCCTCAGCTCCTTAAAAACATCAGCTTCTCTTCTAAGTCCCTTTGTTTCTGTGGTCATTCACAGAGAAGATCAATTGCTAGAAAAGACATCATAGTTGGTAAGAAAAAGCAAACAATGTAAATGCAGTCAATGTGATGGATTGACACTACAGACACAATTAAAGCTTCAAAACCTACCAATCATCACAGAGATGGCGTGAAACCAGCTCATGCTTTGTTCTGCTGTACATAACGTAGCAGTGAGTTGCAGCCAGCCCAACACATCAGAGCCACCAACACATCATTGAAATCACTTAGTGCCTAGACAGAATCGCTGAAAAGTGCTCGTGGCTTTTATCCTGCATCTGTTTATGTGCAGAGTTATGATCCGCTCTGCCCTGGAATGGTTCCATGCCATTGGGTTTTCTTGTCTGCCTGCTGGGTGCTTGCTCCCTGGTCTACAGGTTCTGCATCAATGCCCAGATTTCGTGTGCTCAGTTTTGCTCATTTGGGAATGGATCATGCTTCAGCAGAGGAGCACTGGATTTTCAAATGCTGTGTTTGGGTTATAGCCGAGGCATCTGATTGGAAATATGCCCATTTTTCCTTGTCAAAGCCTGTAATCAGCAGCTGGCATTCTTGGCTAAATATTTGCAGTGATGTTAATGTTAAGTCTTTTGGCTTTTAATAAACAAATAGAAAGATATAAATGAATTCAATGTATGGAAGTGAACTTTTAAAAATATTAAAAAACATTGATTTCAAAGGCATTTTCTGAAACACACACTAATCTTTTAGCTGACACGTGGCATATTCAGGTTTACAGGCTGTAACTTGGTTTTATTTTTCTCTGTTGGAGAGAAAACATTTGGACATTCTTATTCTTAGGCTTTGGGGAAGACATTTCTCTTCTAATCTTTTAAAATTAGAATTTCTCCATTCAGTAATTATAATCTTAGCTTGTTTTATCTGTTCATTATTTCTGAGAAAGTGTAATGCTTTTTTTTATGGATTTAGAAGAATCAGCATTGTATACACAATGTATTTTTTACTGTTCTAAAAAGAATTATATACTTTTTTTTTTTCAATTCCAAGAACTCAGATGATGTGAAACACTGTGTGGGGAAAAAGAGAGGGAGAGAGAAATTGTATAAAGCTATCTTCATATATCTGTTAACTTATATTAATTTAAAGGGAAATTATTCCATATGGTTCTGAAATACTAAGAATGCAATTATATCACCATACACACACAAAAGACATATATGTCTTGTAACTATACTCTTGGTTTTGGTTGAATGAAAAATTTTAAAGATAATTTTTCCAAACAAACTTCTTTCTGTTTTCTTACAAGTGTCTATAGCTTCCAGTCCTGGTTCTGCATGTACAACAAATGTTTACAACACCTGGGATAATTTTTAAATTAGCCGCTTTTATTGCCTCCGACATAAGAGATTGCAATAACAAGAACATGTTGTGAGGTTTTTGTCATCTGTATTATTACACAATAACATTTTATTGTCTTAAAACAGATATAAAACTTCAATTTGTAATTAAAATATTTAAAAATTCAAGTTATATAGGATTTTATTAACAAACAATTGAATTTGCTAGCAAGGTAATGGATGCTCTTTGAATTGCTAATTTGAAGAAATAAGTATTTTAAAATTTGCTAATATTATATTACAAGTCTATTTGCTATAATTCAGTACAGCTAATCAAGTTTCTGGATCTAAATCTGATATTTACAAAATAAAATACCAAAATTTAAAATTTACTATATGGACAATTCTCTTGTCAATGCATATTCATACATATGTTTTTAAAAAGTTTTACAATAGGCTGAGTTAAATTTACATCTATTAAATATAATTATTACATCCATGTTTTCTAATAAGAATTAGAAATAAACATTATGCGGCATGACATAGCCAGGATTTATATGTGAAGAGTAATCCAGAGCTAACCAGATATGGAAAAATTTCTATTTGGTAGTAAAATAGTTGATAGTCTGAATACATAGGTTTCGGGGGATATAGCCTTTTCCTTGACATTGGCATAGCTAACTATTTTTCATTGATCCTATTTATGCTTTACCTGCTATGATGTCCTTCTCGAGAGATGGAAACTTCTAATAACAGGTAAAGGCTCACTATTCTCTCTTCTAAGAAATATTCTGGCTGTATTATCTACCAACACAGATGAGTTCCTCCTTCTTGCAGGTCAAAGTATAGTTAATATTCCTTACCGATACTCATGCTCTGTTTATAAATAGGCAGGGACAACAATTCAAACCCAAGCCTACTGCCAATGAGTCCATTTTGATTCAAAGCGCCCCTCTGTACATAAGTATGACACCCTGCCCAGACACCCTCACAGTGGTTATGCTGGAGTGCATTGTTGCAGCATTGTGTCACTCTATCTAGTGGAGGATCTTCCTCTTTTTGCTGACTTTCTATTTGACTCGGCATGATGTCCCTTTTCCAGAGATTGATCTCTCCTGTTAGCATGTCTGTCAGAGATGCTAAGTAGTATTTTGGCTATGCTTCTTCCAAGACAGATTTGTTTGTTCTGGCAGTGGTCTTTCTTATTCACTGCCCCCACTTCACATGGATAGGACACTATTGAAAGTACTAGGGCTTGGGTCAGGTACACCTTAGTCCTCAAAGTGATATCCTTGCTTCTTGATACTTTAAAGAAGTTTTGTGCAACAGTTCTTCCCAATCCGATATATTATTTGATTTTTTGACTAGTATAAGCATTGATTATGCATCCAAAGAAAAGTTGATCTTTGACAGTTCAAGTCTTTTCTCAATTAATCATGATGCTGTCTATCAGGTCTCTTGGGAGGATTTTTATTTTCTTTATATTGAGTAGCAATCCATACTGGAGGTTGTAGTTTTTTGTGTTCATTAGCAAGTGCTTCAAGTCCTCACTTTCAAGAAGCAAGGTTGTGTTATCTGTATATTGCTGAATCTTAATAAGTCTTTCTCCAATCCTGATGCCTCAATCTTTATATAGTCTAGCTTCTCAGAATATATATTTGTGTTTTTTTAGAGTATATGTTTACCATATAGGTTACATATGTGTTGTGAAAGGATACACTTCTTACATCTGCCTTCTTGAATTTTAAACCACACAGTGCTCATTTCTTCTGTTTGAATAATGCCTCTAGGTCTGATCATTTACAGATACTGCAGAAACACAGTTAATCAGTCTGAAATTCCCATTCTTTGCAAAGTTATCCATGATTTTTTATGATCCACAAACACAGATGCCTTTGCACAGTCAATGAAACTCAAGTAAATGTCTTTCTGGTACTCTATTCTTTCAGCTAAGATCTAACTATGTCAACAATGACATCCTTTATCCACCTTTTATTCTGAATCCAGCCTGAATGTTTTGTAACTCCCTACTAACGTACTAGTGAAATATTTTTTAATCATCTCCAATAAAATTTTACTTTGCTTGCATGTGATACTAATGATCTTGTTTGGTAATTTCTGCATTGTATTGGGTCATCTTTCATCAGCATAAGTATATAGATTGTCTTTCATATTTCTTGCTGTAGACAAGAGTAGGTGTTTCCAGCACTGCACCAGTGTGCTGAAACATTGAAATTGGTCTTCCATCAATTTCTGTAGCCTTCAGTGAAGCTTGCATTTCTTCTTTCAATATCATTGGCTCTTGATCAGGTTGAGCACCAATAAATTCTTCTTGATATTATATCTCTGTTTTCTTTCTATCTTCTTTTGGTGTTTCCTGTATCACTCAATATTTTGTCAATAAAATACTTTAATGTTTTCAGTGGAGGCTTGGATTTTTTTTATCAGTTCTTTCAGTAGGAGACATGAACTCATTCTCCTACTTTGGCTTTCTAACGATAGGTCTTTGTACATGAATTAAAATGCTTTATTTTGCCTTATCAAGATCTCATTGAAATGTTCACTTTAGTTCTTTTGCTGCATTCTTTCTTCCATACGTTGTAGCTAGTCTACCTTCAAGAACAAGTTTGAAAGTCTTTTCTGACATCCACTTTGACCTTTTGTTCCTCTTTCCTATCTTTTGTATGACTTTTTCTTCTTACTTCTTTGATGTTGTTTATAACATCTGCAACTTAGTCTTCAGTCATTAGTGTTCAATGAGTCACAAACCAAAGTGGATGGAAAGGGGTATTCCATTCAATTTTGGGAGGGGGGGCATCACTGTCCTCTGGTGGTCGTGGAAGCTACCCAGCCTTGCTCCTTGCTGCTGGATTTGAACCGCCAAGCCCGTGGGCGGCAGTCCCGCACTCAACCACTACGCCACCGGGGCTTAGCCCCCCATTCGATTTTTATGATAAGAATAAATCAGATGAACAATAAAGTAGGAAATATCTCAGCGTGTAGGGAGCAAGTAGCAAAATCAAGCACTGAAAAGTGGATAGTAGCCATTGGATGAGAACGCATAGAACATTTCCTCAGGTTGTGGCACACAACTTTTCAGGTTCACAGTAAAGACCACTTGTCGAGGGTGTTGTTATACAAGTCCATTTTTTCACCAGAGCTATGAACATTGACAAATGCTTTACTGCTGATTGATTTGGAAGCATTGTTCTTTCAGAATAATGATATTTCTGTTTTACTTATCAAAATGAATTATAGACTCATGTTAGCAAGTAATAGGCTGACTATCCTAAGCCATTGCACATCTTAATTTTTTAAAGTGTGGACTGTAGAATACTCATGCACTTGTCAAAACATCATTTTTATAAGCAATAAGAAAAGTAAGAATCAAACTAAGAATTTTCAGGAACTTCTTAGTCTGAGTTTGGAAACAGAATTTCTTAAAGTGTACAAATGAAGATTTTACATTTTAGTAAAACTGCAATTAATATTGACAGATATGAACTACTGAAGGATGATTAAGTAAGAAATAAGGAACAGAGGGACAAGGGAACAGGGGTTTATAAAGACACTTTCTTTTTCCTTAGTAACTTCATCTAGTGGACTTAAGACATGCTATCAGGAGGGACTAATCCCTGGAAGGAAAGACCATGAGTGGAAGAGTAGAAGGTTAGCACACAAAAACGGAGGATTGATACAGTGACTGCAAAAATGGCCTCGAACATCAGTGTTCTCCTGAGCATTGTTCCGTTCTGTTGTTCCCATAGTCACAGTGAGTTTGATTCAAATTCATGACCCCTAACAATAACAGCATCTCCCTTCCTCTAAAGTAGAGAGTGAACAGGGCTAAGGGAATTTGAGAGTCTATATTATTTGTCCCAAGTTCTTTATCCTTCTTGTTGCTAGATGGCATTGAGTCAATTGCAAACCATAGTGACCCTATGCACAAGCCTGAGAACTCCACACAATTATTCCTGTGCTTGAGCCCATTATTGCAACGATTGTGACAATCCATCTACTTGAGGGTCTTCTTTTTTACTAGACCTCCACTTTACCTAGCATGATGTCCTTCTCAAGGACTGGTCTCTCCTGACAAAATGTCCGAAGCATATAACATGAAGGATGCAGCATCAGGCTTGGAGAAAGACTTATTAACAACTGTGGTATGCAGATGACACAATCTTACTTGCTAGAAGGGAAGAAGACCTGAAGCACTTGCTGATGAAGATGAAGGATTTCACCCTTCAGTATGGATTATGACTCAATGTAAAGAAGACCCCATCCTCACAACTGGACTAACAGGTAACATCATCGTAAAAGGAGAAAAGATGGACGTGGTTAAGGATTTTTATCTTGCTTGGACCCACGATCATTATTCATGGAAGCAGTTATCAAGAGATCAAGTGATGCCTTGCATTGGGCAAATCTGCTGCACATGTCCTCTTTGAGTGTTGAAAAGCAGGAATGTCAGTGTGAGGACTGTCGCAAGCCATGATATTTTCAATTGTCTCTTATGCATGTAAAAGCGGGACGTTGAATAAGGAAGACAAATGAAGAAGCTATGTCTTTGTATTGTGGTGCTGACCTAGAATATTGAACTTGGAATGCCAAAGAGAAAAAAAAATTGTCTTGGGAGTAGTGCAGCCAGAATGTTTGCTCTTTAGAGGCAAGGATGACTAAAATACTAAGCATCTTTTTAGATGTTTGGTGACCATTTGAATATCTTCCATCATTAAATGTCTATTCATAACCTTTGGCCATTTTGTAATTGGCCTGGTGACTTGTATTTTTGATATTAAATTGTTAAGTTACAAATATATGCTATTATATTTAAGCAAAAATAATAACCAAACCTTATATGTGTTTTTAAGCCAGGTATTTAACACTGTTCATATTAAATAGAAAGTTGTAGAGAATCAGAACCCCCAAAGAGTCCACCCTACATTCCTTATCCTTTCCATTTTTGAAATGACCCTGTTTTATGCCACTTGTTTTTATGGTCTTTACACTTGTTTGTTCTCTCCAGATAGGTTACCATTTGTATTTGTCTAAATATTTAGCATTTTAAAATTATCATCTCAATTTTTAACAGGCTACTCATAGCAAATCATTGAAGAGCTGTTAAATCTATTTTCATGTTTTTTTCTTTCTTAACAAAGAGTTTTTCCTACTCCATACCTTCAAGGAGGATTTTTGACTTATTTTAATATGATGTTTCAAAAGTTTCACTGCAAAGTTTCAATCTATCCTTAGATGTTTTTAATCCTAATATAGACAGAATAGAATAAAATCAAAGTAGCTTTGGGCACCCCTGCACATTTGGAAGCATTAGCTACAGAAAACTCCTAAAGTGTGCAGGCTGACATGTTGCTAATTTTTGGCATCTTTGCCTCTGCAGCTGTGTTGCCCAGAGATACTGTTCAATAGCCCACCCCATCTCATTCTCCATGAAAAGAGGCTGCAGTGTCATATTACTCTCCATGGAAGCAATATGTTCTAATGTTTATATTGTGCCCGAATAACTTCAGAGCCACTCATCAAAACCTTAACCTTGTGGTCATAGTATTTCCAGGGAAACATTAAGAACAGATGTATGAGTGAATTAAAGAGTATATAATATATAAATAAAGCATTTAAATCAGAATGAAGTGAAATCACATTTTTCCTTGATTTATAATAAGAAAACAAGATTACAATTTACTCAACGATAAAGAATTATGCACTAGAAAAAGAAAAGTTAACATGTCTGGTTTTTTAAAGCTAATTTTATGTAAGTCAATAGTATTAATACAAGTAATTACACATAAACATGTGGCAACTTTTTCCCTAAAATGGAATCAGTAGAAATTGACTCAATATCTACTTCAATTTATATTTAAAAAATTGGTCCCAATGTCCTAGGTTCTATTTCAAATGTTAAATTGTTTCATACTTATTCTTAAAATGCCTGTCTTTCATTTGTTTTGATAATGTAATACATTATCAGTAAATTTACCTAAAAAGTGCAAGTTAGAAAATATGTTTGGGTCTTATAAAGGGTTCATTAGTCTTGGTAATGCATTTCTTCTGTTCTCTATCACAACTTCATGCAGTCAACAAGTATTTTAGAAATGAAAGCATCCTTCTGCATTAAATCCAACCACAATGTTAGAGTTCTGAAAGCCAGACAGTTATGCAGTTTTTGAGGAAGAAAAGTGAGACTATTGCTGAGCTGACTTCTGGTTCATCCGTACTTCTTAGTCCCTGTAAAAGGGAAAGAAAACAAACATCTAGTGATTGAGGTTTCGTTTTGTGTTCATAGCAATAATAAGAATGCGTTAATTTGATTGTTTGGCACTGATGAGTGATGTTTTAATAACTGGCAAAACATTTTAACCCTTGTTAAGAATGAATTAAGTCATTACTTTTCACATTTCCCCGTGGTATAGAAAATCAGAGTTATGAGAGTCAGTCGCCTGTAATGATTAACCAAAGCCAGAGGGCAGAAATAAGAAATACTTGCAGGTAAGCAATTTCTTTGGTACTGTTCTGTTGCCAACCCAAACAAACTCTAGAGATTTACATGCAGATGAAATGATTTCTGTGTTAGATGCAGACATCTGTGTTAGATGCAGATAAAATACTTTTAAATTAGATGTGGACATAATTCATGCATAATTCCTATTTCAAAAGAATCTGCCAAACACATGTCACACTTTTTATGTACCATGAGGACAGACGCCCTTATCCCAAAAGGGACGCACTCAGCACATTTCCTTGCCCAGAATCCCTTGCATTGCAAATCACGTAAGAAGGTTTGGTGAATAGCAAGCTGAACAATCGTCATCAAAATTTCTTCACATCGCACACATGTTTAGTTCCCCTTGTCAGAGATGTGGAGACATCTGTGGGGTTGTTTACAACTAACATGAAGCTCGAAAGGTATAAATTGCTGGTTTGGTGAGGGTGTGCCAAAGGAAAAGCAATTTTAAAAGACTGCCTCAAGAAAGCTAGAAGATAAAGTCAATAGCCATTGAGTCCGTTCCAGCTCACAGTGGCCCCATGCGACTCAAGAGTAGAAGTATCCTCCATAGCTCATTCAATGACTAATTTTTTTTCCTGAAGGGGATTGCCAGATCTTTCCTCTGAGGTGCTTCTGGGTGAACTGAACTCTTCAGCTATAGTAACTGTGATAGCACCCAAAGACTCCAAACCGGAAGATTAATGGGAAGTTCTTCTAGAATTTGTCAATCAAATAATAGTTTGTAATAAAATAACTAGTAAATAGAATTGATAGATAATGTAATGGGATTGTTGTTAGGTCTCTGCAAGTTCGACAGAACTAAACATTGCTGCTCCTGTTCCATCCGCACAATTCTCAAAATGGTTACATAGGAACCCATTGTTGCAGCCATTGTTGCACTGTCAATTCTCTGTGCTCTTTACTGAAAGTAGATAGATAGATAGATAAGGATAATCATATATAACTATATAGATACATATATATTATTATTGCTATTTAAGGATTTTTTTAATTAGGAGGGGGGTTGTAGTTTACATCATTGTTTCAATAATTTATATTACTAAAAAATACCCCCCAATTTTCCCTCACTGGCTCCTTAATTACTTTTCTCCCTCTTGTGGATTGCTGTCCACAACACCCAAATGAGCACCATGCCCTGTCTGCTGACCCTCTACGTCACAAACTCTGACGTCCTTTTCCAGGGACTGGTCCTTCCTGATACATATTGCCTCATAACTTTGAGTCAATTCATAAGGCCCTTACTTATGTTTCTGAGTCTGTAAATCTTTATGGGAGCAGATAGCTTCATCTTTCTCCCTCAGAGTAACAAGTATATATTAGTAAATAAAACCCAAACCAAACAAACAAATTTTTAAAAACCTTCACTGCAATCAAATTGATTTAGCTCTTGATGCCCCCATGGGTTCACCAGACTGTAAGGTATTATGGGAGTAGAAAGTAGAAGCCCACATATTTCTCCTGTAGAAAGGCTGGTGCTTTCAAACTGTTCACCTTGTGCTTAGTGGCCCCAAACCCTATCATTACACCATGAGAGCGCCCGTATCAGTATATGCATATCTTAATTATTGCACTTACTCTGTGGTATTTTACTTTTGTCATAGAAATGTTAAATTTATGAAGATATATTTATATAAGTAAAATGCACCTATGTCATAAGTTTTCATAGATATAAAGCTATTTAACTCCTACTCAAATCAGACTAAGGACCAGAGAGAGATGTGACTTCTAGTATTGTGAAGAAGGAACTGTTGTCAACAAAGGCCTTTATCCTAAATGATTTCTGATGCTGATTTGAAGCAATCTGTTAACTTCCTTAACTAACTGTCATAACTGTGGATACTGTCTGTGATTTCCATGTGGCCATTGCCATGGATTATCAAACGTAGAAGAGAAGCAGAGTGACATGAGAGGGATGGTCGATGACGGCAAAGGTAAAGGTGGGTGGAGGTGGAGACATGTCTGATCTCTGCCTCATAGGAATTGTCCTTGGGCAGAGGTGAAGTTGGATTCTTTCTCTTCCTCGCACCACTTCTTCACTTCATGAACTGTGTATCTTGGCTTCCTACACTCCCAACCCCTCAGCATGTGTTGTCTAGTTATCAGTGGTTTGCTGTGTTCACATTCCATCCAGGGCAGGTCTATTCTCTCCTAAAGGGTCTCTATGAGTCAGAACCAACTTAGTGGCAAACTATTTAAAAAAATAGTTTCTCCTTTTTTTCTAACGAAGTCTCTTTTCTGTTTACTTTGTTATTGTCTGTATATGTCAATATTTTTCTGGATATGAATAGGTAAATCTATAAAGACAGTAGTTGGATGAACAATTTCTTGGGGTGATGGCAGGAGAAATTGTGGGGTAATGGCTACTAACGAGTATAAAAATGAAAAAATGTTATAAAATTGACTGTGTTGATGATTGTTCAACTCTTATTAAAATGATTGAAAAATTGAATCGTATCATTTGTTAATTATATGCCAATAAAACTGCTTAAAATGAATGGGATGGTAAAATGTACAAAGACCCGGAGCTAGAAAACAAAATGGAAGAGAACTCTCAGCATTTGTCAAATGGAAAGAACTGAAGAAACACTTAAAAGTCTTGAGTTGCAATATTGAGGTTTTTTATGGACAATATGCAAGAAGTGGATGCAAGAAGTGTGACCAAAAGATGAAAAGAATACACATTTACTGTAACAAAATAATTGGTAGATGTTCAGCCATTTCATGTTGCATGTGATCTTGAACCAATAGTACCAAAGGCATGTGTCCAAGCTCCACTGAAGGCACTAGTGTAGAAAATTAAGACTCCAGGGTTTGATGAAATACCAATAGGAAAGTTTCAATAAAGTGATGTGGCATTGGAAGCACTCAGTCTGGCCTATGCCAAGACATTTGACCCACTGACTAGAAACACTGCATATTTTTGCCCAAAGAACCTGACAGGTGAAATTCCTGAACAATATCACATACAAGTAAAAACTGGCTGAAGTTAATTCAAAATCAGTGATAGCAGAATATTGGCAAGGAAATGCTAGAAATTCAGTCAGATTTAAGAGAGAATATAGAATGAGAGATATCTTTGTTGATGTAAGTTGGATCTTGGCTGAAAGTAGTGAACACCATGATGATGTTTACTTGTATTTTATTGACTGTGCAAAGGTGTCCAACTATGTGAGCTGGAACAAACTATGGTTAATATTGTGAAAAAATAAAATTATACAATAATTGTGGTCATGCGGGAACTGCATAGAGCTAGAGGAAATTATTTATACAGAACAAAAGGACACAGAAATGGTTTAAAATCAGGAAAAGTGTGTGTCATGGTTATATCCTTTTATAATGCTTATTCAATCTCTATGCTAAGAAAATAATCCAAGAATCTGGACTGTATGAAGAATATGGCATCAGGTTTGAAAAAAGTCTCCTTGTTAATCTGTGAGATACAGTTGGCACAAACTAGCTCACTGAAAGCAAAAAGGACTTGAAACATTTATTGAAGAAAGTCAAAAGCTGTAGCTTTACGGTCAAGAGCTGTATGGGTTTACTCAATGTAAAGAAAATGAAAATCCATACAACTAGATCAATAAACAACATCATACTAGACAGAGAAAAATGGAGTTGTCAAGGGTGTCTCTTAACTTGAATTTATAATGAACACGCATGGAAACAGCTACTAAGGAATCAGTTATGTATTGCAAGGGCAAATTTACTTCTACAGATTTCTTTAAAATTGTGGTGCACTTAAATTACTTGATATGAGTCTTATATTCATTGTCTTTTTAACTCCCACAAAATGAATTGTGGTAGTCATGCACTCTGGTGCCAATTTGACTAAGAGTGTAGGGGTGAAGTCTAGCCTCTCAATCTGGAGGTAGCCAGTGAGACCTCTGTGTGGACATAGCTTTCTCTGAGAATTCTGGGAAATCTCATGATATTTCTCCTGTGTAGGTGAGAGATGATAGACTCAGTTCCTTGGAGACACTCTACTGACAAGACAAGTTGGCTGGAAAAGTCACAGAGAGACCCCTGCTAGCACTAAGATGCTTCTACCATTGCTGGATAATCAAAACTCTGCACTCACCAGCCCATAATTGTCTTGGTGTCATTGCACATGCTTCCTAAGTCAGAAGAAGACTCTATAGACTGGTATTGGACATATGGGCTAATATTGAACTTATGAACCTTGGACTGAACTGGGTTGGCATGCTTTCTCAATCTTCCATTCCTCTTGTATATAAACTTTCCCTTATATCCACATGAATGTTTATGAATTTGTTTCTCTACCCTACCCGGGATAACTCATGAATGTTTTGAAAGTATGCAAATAAGTTATAATGGAGTTTAATTAGGTATTGGTTGGTTTTGCTATATTCCACTAGGTAAAAAGTGAACCATCTCAGAAGCAGAGAAGAGAAAATCCCAAGAGCAGCAGAAAGGAGAATGGAGAATGTTCAATATCCCTCTAAAGAAAAATGGAACCTTCAGAGGCATCATGTAGAAGAGTGGTGGGTTTCCTAGGCCACAGAATGAATAAACTGAACGCCTATAGGCAGAAGACTGGCTTGGAGAATGGGGTTTCCTCTGGGCATTTATCGCACTAAAGGAACTTCATAGAGGCCAAGAACCAGAGAACTAAGCTTCCAGCCGTAACTGAGAAAAGACACAGTGAACAAAAGAATGGCATCGTTAACATTTATGATCATGACTTATAACTTGCTAACCTCGCTTTTAATCTCATAGGCATCTTGAACATTGCCTGTGGGTTCTAGTTGGCCATTGTCTTCCTGGGTTGCAGAATCTCAAGCCTGCTTTCTACAGAAAAAATAGGAATGGGCCTTTGCCTTGGCCTCAGGACCTCAAGGGCCATGTGACGGTGCTAAGAAATTTGGGGAAGTATTCCAGGAATCATTGGATGTTAAAAAAAAAAGACAATAAAAGCACAACAGCATGGAATGGTGGGTGTTGTGGTGCACATTGACTGGAAAAGCTGAAAGGTAATAGATGGTATTTCTCAAAGTTGAGTTGATTGTATGTCAACTGAAGCAAGAGGGTTTAGTAACAATCAGATGAGAACCTCTTTATGTCTTCATGGTCCTGTTGACTTCGTTCTCTCTTGGTACTTGGGGTTACTGTCACCCAAAATGTAGGCAGTGACTCTGGCTAGATCTAGTTTGGACTTTCTGCACAGTGGCCACACAGCAGGTAGTGCAAACGCTCATGGGAACTATCTTTATGGGCAGAGAAACAACTGGACCATCTGGAGCATGCATACTGGTACAGACAAGAGCTCACTATACAGGGAATCCAGGACAGATAAATGCCTCAGATAAACCAATAATGAGAGTAGTGATACTAGAAAAAGAATGGGGAAGGTGGGGAGAGACAGGAGGAACCAATCACAATAATTGGCATATAGCTCCCTCCCAGGGGAACGGGCAATAGAAAAGTGGGTGAAAGGAGACAGTGGTCAGTGTAAGACATGGGAAAAAATTATAAATTACCAAGGGTTCATGAAGGACTGAGGATGAGGGAGGAGAGAATGAACTAATAACAAGGACTCAAAGAGAAAAAAAAATGTTCTGAAAATAATGATCACAACATATGTACAAATATACTTGACACAATGGATGGATTGTGATAAGAGCTGTAAGAGCCCCCAATAAAATGATAAAGAAAAGAGAGATGGAGAGTGAAAGCATGCCTCGTTTTGTCCTCCTAATCATCATCCTTGGACAGAGGTGTGTTCTCCTTCCCCTTAGTGCAGCTGGAGATCAGCCAGAGAACCCATGCAATATTTTTTTCAAACATGTCAAAAAGCATGGTGTGCCTGATCCAAGCCATGGTGCTTTTTTAATCACCCCAAATGCATGTGAATGTTTGACAAGAAATAAGTGAGATCAAAGAAGAATCAATGCTTTTAAATTATGGTGTTGGTGAAGGATACCTACTATATCATGAACTATCAAAAATATAAACAAATCTGTTTTGAAAGAATTATAGCCTGCATGCTTGTTAGATCAAAGACAGTGAGGTTTTTGCCACAAGTATTTTGTACAGATGATCAACAGGAGTCATTTCCTAGACAAGGACATTGTGTTTGGTAAGGTAGAGGATCAACAAAACAGGAAGTTCCTCAACACAATGGATTGACACAGTGGCTTTAGCAATCTGCTCAAACATAATAACTCATGAGGATGCCAGAGAACTGTGAAGTGTTTCATTTTGTTTTGGAGTCACACAGTGTTTGACCCATCTCAGTGGCCACTAACGACATTAAGAAGAAACTGCTATGTAAGCTTTCACTAAAGACACAATAAAATAGGATTTGTTAAATGAAGAAGGTACAGGTTTTAGAACATACTCCTGTTGCTTAGAGGTGCACTGAAGTGAATTTACTTGACATAACTCTTCAATGTAGAGTACTGTAACCGCAAACCCGTGACTGGGTGGGAAAGTAAAAATAAGATGATGCGGTCAAGTGCCATGAAGTCAGTTCTAACTTTGGCAGTAAACAATGGGATAGAACAACCACCAAACGTCCTGGTCTGGCACCATCCTCATCTGTATTATCATCATGTTCTAGTCTATTGTTGAAGCCACTGTGTGAGTGCATCATGAAGGTCACCCTCCTCTCTTTCTCTGCCACTACACTTTACCAAGCATGACTTCCTCTCCAGGGACTGGTCTCTCCCAATCACATCTCAAAAGCATGTGAAACAAAGTCTGGCCACCCTTGCTTTTAAGAAACAACCCAAGAGGTGTTCAACCATGGAGTCAGTTAAGATCTATAGTGACTTTATACACAACGGAATGCAACACTGCCCAGTCCAGAGCTGTTCTCAAACATGTTCCTAGACTAGAACCAATTATTGCAGTCGCTGTGTCAACCCATCTTCTGGAAGGCCTTCCTCTGTTTTGCTGCCCCTTAAATTTATGTCCTTCTCTGCAGACAACTCTCTCCATCAACGTGTCTGAAATGTCTAAGAGGGAGTCTCATCAACGTTTCCTCTAAGAAGCACCCTGGCCATATTTCTTCCAAAACAGACAAGATTGTACTTTTAAGGGTCCATGATATTTGAATATTCTTCTTCAGCACCACAATGCAAATGAATACATTCTTCTTCATTTTTCCTTATTCAAAGTCCCATTTCCCAGTCATATGAGGCTATTATAAATACCATTTTTGAACATTCAAAAGCGATCTTGTGTGGCAGGTGTACACAGTGCAACAGGTCTTTTAATATCCTGACTGCTGTCTCCATAAGAATGGATTTTAGATTCAGGCAAGACAAAATTCATGAAAATTTTCATCTTTTCTCCATCTATCGTGATGTTATCTATTGGTCTAGTAGTGAGGATTTGGGTTTTTTACATTGGATTATAAACCATATTGAAGGCTATAATCCTTGATCTTCATCAGCATAGGAAGTTCTTCAAGTCTTTCTTATTTCCTGCAAGCAAGGTGTGCCACCTGCATATTTCAGGTTGTTAATAAGCTTTCCTCCTATTCTAATGCCTCATTCTTCATATAATCCAAATTTTCTGATGTTTCTCTCAGAATACAGATTGAATAAGTATTGTGAGAGTCTATGACCCTGGGGCACACCTTTTACAAATTTAAATCATGAAGTGTTCTCTTGTGTTCCAGGATTCCCATTTTTCTCAAGGTCATCTATCGTTTACTAGGATCCATGCCATGGGTCGGTGAACTGCAGCTCACGAGCCATATGCAGTTCTTTCAGTGTGAATGTGCAGCTCTGAATAGCATCGAAAACATTTGAAGGTTATTATTTCAGATCACAATTATTTCATTTGTTTGGAAAAACCCTATTTAAGGCTCTTGGGTGATTTTACAGTTGCTCGGAGGGACAGGATTGGCTCTTTGGTCTCAAGAGTTTACCAACCCCTGATCCACACAGTCGAGTCCCTTAGCACAGTCAATAAAGCACAAGTAAGCATTTTCTGGTACTCTCGGCATCAGCAATGATAGCCTTTGTTCCATGTCCTTTTCTCAATCCAGCTGAACCTCTGGCAGTTCCCATTAATGTGCTGTTATAATTATTGTTGGATGCTCTTTAGCAAAATGTTACTTGCATGTGATACCAATAATTTTGCTCTATAATTTGAGCATCCTGTTAGGTCGTCTTTCCTTGGAATGGGTACAAATATGGATCTCTTCCAGTCGGTTGGTCAAGTAGCTATCTCCCAAATTTCCTGGCATACAGCAGGAAGTACTTCAAGGGCTTCAGCAACTTGTTGAAACATTTCACTTGGTATTTTGTTCATGGCTGGGGCCTTATTTTTGGCCAATGCTTTCAGAGCAGTTTGGATTTCTTGTAGTACTCTTGGTTCTTGCTTTATGCTTGCCTCTTGAAATTAAATGGTGGCAGGTCAATTACCTATTTTTTGTACAGTTACTTTGTGTATTCTTACCATTTTCATTTGAGGCTTCCTGCCTCCTTCAATATATTGGGCATAGCATTTTTCAATATTACAACTGGAGGCTTGAATTATTTCTTGAGTTCTTTTGTTTTAAGATATGCTGAATTTGTTCTTCCTTTTTGTTATTTAGTCCTATGTGTTTGTACTTTGCATTATATATTTCTTCTTCTTGAGCTTTACTTTGAAATTTTCTACTCAGCTTTTTGACGTCATCTCACCTATTCTTCCATTTGCTTTAGCTATTCTACCATTAGGAACAAGTTTACGAGTCTCTTCTGACATCCACTTTGATCATTTCTTTTTTCCTCTTTTTAATTACCTTTCACTTTCTTCATGAATGAAGTTCTAGGTGTTCTCCCACAGTTTATTAGATCTTCTGTCAGTAGAGTTCAATGCAGCCAATCTGTTTTTGAGATTTCTCAAAATTTAAGTGGGATAAGATCTCATGGAATTAAAAATTTTTTCTTCACCTTTAGCCTGAATTTCCAGATGAACAATTAATGGTCTGTCCCACTGTCAGTCGCTAGCCTGGTTTTAGTTGCTGATGGTGAGCTCCTCCACTTGTCACACAAATGTAGTCAGTTTTACTTCTGTGTAGTCCCCCTGAAGAAGTGTCTATACAGAGTTGCATTTTGTGTTGTTTAAAAAAAAGGTGTTTGCCCCGGTGGCACAGTGGTTGTGCGCAGGACTGTGGCCCACTGGGTTGGAGGTTCAAACCCAGCAGCAGCTCTCCAGGAGCAAGGCTGGACCTCCTACTCCCACCACCAGAGGGCAGTGAAGCCACAAAAAGGTGTTTGTTTTGAACAAGTAGTTGGTCTTGCAAAATTCTATCATGTGATTTCTGGCTTTGTTTCTATCACCAACTCTGTATTTTCCAACTAATGTTCAGTTCTCTTTGTTTCCAGCTTTTGCATTCCCATCTCCAGTTATTATCAATGCATCTTGATTCCATGTTTATTAAATTTCCAACTGAAGTCCTTGGTAGAATTCTTAAATGTCTTTATCTCTAAGCTTTTTGGGTTGGTGTTTGAATGTAAAGAATAGTTGTATTGATTAGATTTTCCTGCAGGCAGATAGATACAATCCTATCACAGATAATATTGTACTTTAGGATTCATTTTGAAATGATTTTTTTGACAATGAATGCAAAGTCACCCCTGTTGATTGTGCTCTTCCTGGCAGAGGATTCATAAGATTTTCTGATTCAGAATGTGCAATACATGTCCAATTCAGCTCATCAATGCATTGGATATCCATTTTATGCATTCTGTTTCATTTTTTTATTACTTCTAATTGTCCTACATTCATGTTTTGCTCGTATCAACTTATGATCATTCGCAGATTTTTGAAGCTGTTCCTTTTTACTTTGTGTTATGTTCCATCAACAAATAAAGATCAAAAAGACTCCACTCCCATAGGCTTTACTCTACTTATGTCACCATGATCGACTCCATTCTGAGAAACCAGCTCCTCTTCAATTATATTTCAAGTAGCCTCCAACCAGAGGAGCCCATACTCTGGCACTATAAGGTTATGTGGTAGTTACATAATCTGGTGTTAATTTGTCGATTAAGAGTGTAGGGGTGGAGGGTAGCCTGTCAGGAAATAGCCAATTAGACCTCTGTGTGGGCATGGCCTTCTCCTAATGATTCTGGGAACTTCTGTGTTCCTCTTTGGAGGTGGGAGACACACTCTGTCTCTGCTCACTTCCCCAGAGACTTTCTACTGACAAGGCTGACTTCCTGTGAGACATACTCCTTGAGAAGACACATGAAACTACGCTAGTGCCCTGAGGTGGAGAAGCCACAGAGAGACCCCTGCCAGCACTGAGATGCTTACAACAGCACTGTATCCACGTGACTTCTCACCCACTGACCTGTGACTTTCCTGCATCCAGCATCATTACATGTGTTTCATGAGTCTGAAGAGGATTTTATAGATTGGTATTGGACATTTGGGTTAATATCGGACTTAGGGACTTGATCTGGACTGGGCTGGGATGTTTTCTTAATGCACTATTCCTCTTGTATATAAAAGTCTTTCTTATGCACATTTGAGTGTCTCTGGATTTGTTTCTCTAATCTACCCAGACTAGTACAGGTTACCAAGCTATGCATACAGTTTACAAGGTTACTTCCTCTGGAGTGAACAGTCCATTCCTTCTTCCTTGCCTTTTCTTAGTCTAAAGCTCCACTGAAACCTGTTCACTTTGTGTGATCCTGCTGGTATTTGAAATACTGGTGACATTGCAGCATCCCCGCACAAAAGCCATCACAATATGGCAAACTGACAGATGAGTGGTGGATTCTAAGAGCTAGAGGACTCTAACTAGGGGATTGGTCGTCTTTGCTGTTTTGCTGCATATAAAAGTGAGCCATCTCCAAAGTAGTAAGAGGATTCCTATAAGAATCAGAAAGAAGAAGCACTAGTGGAGCTTTTGTAATACCCCTGTCTGAATTGGTAAAGACAACAGATGCACCACAGGCTGCAGCCAAGACCAGGAGACAAAGCAAAGGAGCACAGCAGAGAAGTCAGGCACAGTGGGAGGCTTCTTAGCCCATGGAAGCTGAGTGCCTTGGGACAGGAGGCTGACTTGTAGAGTGGAGTGACCTTTGGGAATTTATTATTGCTGAAGGAATGTTTTAGCACTTGTCCAAATAGGTCAGAGGCCATGGGACTCCATGGCTAAAAGGACCACAGAGAGACAAGCAGGTTGGCAAGACTAAGAAGAGGTGAAATGGACCAAAGGAATGTACCTTTAGTGTTTTCTGATAATGTGTGCCCTTTTAACTCCCACAATAAACCTTATCATCATGAGTACTATCTGTGAGTTCTGAGTGCCATCGCACTAGATTATCAAATTCAGCAGAGCTGTATTATTACAAAGAGAACTGGTGTAATAATAGATAAGAATGGACAGTGGTGGGATGTCTGATGTCTACCTCCTAGAAATTGTTCTTGGCCAGATCTGCACTTGGAGTCTCCTCATCCTTTGTTTAACTGATGGAGGGTAGAGCTGATCCCCATACAATTCCCCCAGAGTATTAAAATTTTACAAGTATAGTTAAAACATCCCTGGGATGTTCTAAATATGCTGTATTCTGTGTTTGCACAAACTTTCTGATTGGATTCGCCCAAATTCTTAAAGCAATTTTCTGTGTGTGTTACCAGGAGCAGTTCATCTGTAGAGTTAATGAAAAACAAAACCATTTATTGAGTAGGACGTTTTAAAAACTTTGCTCTTCAATCCTGTCAAGGAAGACTGTTTGACTTTGTTCTTCCACTCTAAACTCAAAAATAGAGAAATATGTTTTAAACAAATTAAAAGTATTCATTTATGACCTTTGATAAGATCAGCAGACTCAAAATTTCAAAGTGGTACTCAGAGATGTAACATTTCTCTCAACTCCCCAGGGCAGAAGCAATTTCCTTCTCTTTAAAAAAAAAAAAGGAAAGGAAAATAGCAGAATATTTGCATGACTTTAACTCTGGAAATGGAAATAAAAATCCATTAGTTAAAAGTCTTTCTCTGTTTTTGTGCTAGTAATATATCATAATGTTTTCAAATATATGTATTTTAAAATAATAATGGAATTCATGTTTCTGGGAGAATTTTTTTAAATTAGGGACTCTTACAGCTCTTGTCACAGTCCACACATCAATTGTCTAGGAGATGTCCTAAAGTAAATTTATATGTATATGAATTTTTATGCCTCAAATGATACATAGTAGTCTAAAATTTCCTTTTTTTATCCTTCTCAATATATCATGGGCATGCTTCTAGATGCAAGTGCATTTCATTTTCTCTCTTTCCTTTTAATGAATTAAATTGTGGTTTAGAAAATTATAGGTATGTTTTCAATTTATAGAGATAAGGCAATTTGTTGCCATTCCCAAGGGTGACGCAGTGGTTACCCTTTGGGCTGCACAGTGAGCAGTCTGAAAGTACTAACCACTTCATGGGAGAAAGAGAAAGACAAAGCTTGCTGCGACTGTAAAGTGTTGCAGTCTTAGAAACCCACCAAGCTGTCCTACACTGTCCTTTAGAATCACTCTTGGTTGGAATCGACCCAATGGCAGTGAGTTTTAGTGAGTTTCACATGTTTATGAAATATCTGAGAATCAATTTCTAAGCTTTGAGGTAGAAGACGTATCATAGTTTCTTTGAATGTTTTGGTCCTGACTCATTATGGCCCCATGGACAACAGAATACAACACTTCCCTGCTCTTACGCCACCCACACAATTCTTATGTTTGAGCCCATTGTTGCAGCCCCTATGTCAGTTCATCTCCTCGAGCCCCTTCATCTCTTTTACTGTCCCTCTACTTTACAGATCATGGTGGCCTTCTCCAGATACTGTTCTCTCCTGACAGTATGTTCAAAGTACATAAGAGCAAATATCACCATCTTTGCCATTAAGGACCATTCTGGCCCTATGTTTTTCCAGATAGATTTGTCGTCTTGGCAGTCCATGTTACTCTTAATGCTCTTTACCAACAGCACAATTCTAACCCATCAATTCTTCTTTAGTCTTCCTTTTATAATGTCCATCTTCCACATGCACACGAGACAATTGAAAATATCATGGCTTGGGTCAGGTGTACCTTAACTCTCCAAGTAGTATCCCTGCTTTTCAATACTCTAAAGAGATTTACCCAATTCAGTGCATCTTTTGATTTCTTGACGATTGCTTCCATAAAACTTAATTGTAGATCCAAGCAAGACAAAATCCTTGACAACTTCAGCCTTTCTCCATTGATCATGATGTTAACTAGTGGTTCCATTGTGGGGACTTTGGTCTTTACAGGGAATTGTAAGTCATGCTGAAAGCTACAATTCTTGATCTCCATCAGCAAATACCTTGAGTCCTCCTGAGGTTGTGCCATCTACATATCGAAGTTCTGTCAATAAGCCTTCCTCCAATCTTAATGCCTCATTTTTCTTCACATATCCCAAACTTCTCTGATGATTTGTTCAGCATACTGATTGAATAAGTGTGGTAAGAGGATACAACTCTGTCACACACCTTCCCTAATTTTAAACCATATAGTCTTGCCTAGTTCTTAAAATTACCTCTTGATTCATGTGCAAGTTCCTTGCATGAGCACAATGAAGTTTTCTGGAATTCCTATTCTTTTCAAAGCCATCCATAGTTTGTTATGATCCACACAGCTGAATGCCTTATATTTGATAGACACTGCCAAATCTCTCTGTTGTTTATCTTAAAACTGATGACAATATGGTGTGTATACGGAGGCTACTATTTGTTTTTTTATTTGAATGTTTTGTTTTTAATTTATGTACATATTAAAATACATAGACCTAGACAATTGAAATGCATATGTATTTCATTCTTATTATGCATTATGCATAATGAAATTTAGTATATGTGTGTATTTGTGTATTGTGTGAATTTCTGTGTGTATAATCTCCCAGAGCTTCCTACTTGAATAGAATCTGCCTTCCTACCTGATGGTTCATTTCCATACTGTCTGTCTGAGAATTTTCCAACCTATGCTTCTTTATCATGGGAACAGATATTGAAGGGGAATGAGTGGTTCAGAGTGGGTCTTGTGGGTCATTTTGAGCGCGGTGTTATAGTGGTTATGCATTGGGCTGCTATCTTAAAGGGCAGCAATTAGCAATCGCTAGGCGGTTACAGGGAGTTAGATGGAACTTTCTATTCTGAGAAAGAGCCTGTCTCAAAAACGCCCAGCGGCAGTGCTACCGTCTTCTAGGGGGTCACTAGGAATCAGCATCACCTTGATGGGAGGGAAGGAGACCAAACATTTACCTGAAGCAAACCCAGGTGTTCTTGAGGTGTCGTGCTGGGCGCCAAGCAACCCATTTCCATTTTCATGTAGCCGCTCTAGAGAAGACATCAAGATGCTCAGAAGAGATGGGGTTCTCCAGGTCATTGAGTGTGATTCTTTCCATCATGGAAGATGAAGCTGGACAAGTTACTATTTAATACAGTGTCCCTAATTAGAGCATATTACTCCCAGTTCATCATGGCTTACTCATTTAATAAAAGATCCCTTGCATTAAAAGCACTTTTTTGCCAAATATAAGGAGACATGTAATATGTGTACAGCAATGTTTGTTATAGAATTTTAAAATGAAATGAACAACTTAAACTTTAAAAACAAAATGTTAACCAAAGATTAAACTAAAAACAGCAGGAAATTAAAAATATAAAGCAAAAATATTAGATGAAAGAGTGATTTTTCAATAGAAAGTATTATGGTATAATTTATGTGAAAGCAATATATCTTTATGTGCCTGTTTTTAACAGCTAAAACTCTTTTCCCCTTTATTCTTTACTCAGTGGTGGGACTTAGCCAGTTTTCAACAACTTGGCAGACCCAATACCTAATGTTTTGTTGAGTTCCGCTAACTGGTTGTTAAAATGGCACTTGTAAACAGAGTGGCTGGGCAGCGACCCAATGTGGAAATCACAAATTTAGATTCCCTGCTCTTTTTTAACATTCATTGACACAACAGCATATCCTAAGCACCCATGGTAACATTCACAGGTATGAAAATTAGATGGGACTGTTCTTGAAATATTTATTTATTTGAATCATAAAACTCATATACTTTTGATGAAATACTACATTTGTATTCCCTTGAGTTTGTTTCATCAGTAAACAAGCATATAATGTAAGGAGAACAAGTGCCAAATGATCAAAGGGTGGCACGATGTCATTCATTTTAGCTTTGTGTTGAGCCCCAAATTCCCATCAGATTTTATGAGTTAATAATGCAATTCTTTAAAGTGTCCAAAGAACTCAAAATATTGTCAAAACAAGTACTGTAAGTTTAGTAGAAGCAGAAGGGTTTTTTCCAAAGATAAATATTCTCGAGAAGAGAAGTCACTGAATTGTTTCTAATATACCAAAACAATGACTATTGTCTAATTAGCCTACCTCTGAAGGTGTAGGAGTCTACTTCTACCATGGAATGGTTAAGGATACTGTGACAAGGTTAAGAATAAATTGCATAGCTGATGATGCCAAGATAAAAGTGAAGAATATTGTGAGGACATTGATGAAGAAGTGATATAGAAATACCTTAAAGAACAGTTTTCATTATTGTCAGTTATTGTTAATATTTCAATTCATTAATATTTTAAAACTCTTATAATCATTAGCTGTGAAATAAACTACATATTGACATATCATTTTTTATACTTAAATGGTCATTAGGGCAAGTGAGCCAGTTATTGCATTATTCTAATCCCACCTCTGCCTTGTCCAAAATATACAGTTCAAAATGTGTTTATCATAAAAACACTACTCTGGGCCCTCTTGACAGAGATGTCTTCTCATATATGTTTTGTATACAAGAGATAGATTGATTGTGAGTTGCAGAGGAGGGACCTTAAAAGTATATATGATTGGGAGGAGGAAGGGTAGGGAAGGGAGGAAGCCCATATTCATCTATCTGAACTAGAAATTGGGTATCCATATGGAAAAGTTAAATTTCAAACTATTTTGCTTCTCTAAAAATGGGTTTCATATGACAATAATTCCAATTTCTTTAAAGAGTATCAAAAAGAGTAATGCATCTAAAATAGATCGAAATCAAATATAAAAATCAGTGATCTACAAATAAATTTTTATTTTGTTTTTACACACCCCAGTTTGTAAGCCAGACACATTAATGGACATTTCTGAATGAAAATGAAATTTACTTTCTCATCTTCGATATCTTTATATAGATTAAGCCTACTGATGTGTCACAAGAACACATTAGAATCAACCAAAAGTTACTGAGATATTTAGTTAAGATATTTAGATATCTTAATTCCTCTGTGGGCATAGCGGGCATGCATTGGACCATGGGTCACAAGTTGGCCATTTAAAACTGCCAAGGGCTCCTTGGGAGAAAGTCAGGGTTTTCAACTCCTGTGAAGAGTCTCAGAAACTCACAGGGGCAGTTCTACCTTGTCCTCTTGGCAGTTCTACCTTGTCCATGAGTTGGCATCTACTCAATGACAATGGGTTTTTCTCTGTGTGTGTGTGCATGGGGGTTGGGAGGTGGTGAGGATCATGGGATATCTTAATTCCTCTGAAAGCAGAGTCAAGAGTTTGCATACAGATGTTTTTACTGAGGAAGGTATTCCAGCAGACAATCGTGAAGGAGGATGCATTAGTTTCCCAGGATGATTTAAATGTACAAAGAGTCTCAAATCAAACCACACCGCTCACTTCCACCTAGGGGATTCTGACTCAGAGACAGCAGACATCTTTTCTCGCGTGGATTTGGTGCCAGGCTCTCTCTGAAGGTCCCAGCTAAGAACCTGTCCCAGGCCTTTCTCCCAGCTTCTGGTGATTTATGACAATCCATAGCATTCCCTGGCTTGTAGACGTGTCCTTCTAATCTTGGTCTCTGTCCTTGTATGTCGTTCTATGTCTCTTATCTTCTCACAGCATTCCTGGTGGTGGAGGGGTTCCATGTTGGGTTGTGAGCCTCATGGTTGGCAGTTCAAAACCACTAACAGCCCCGCAAGAGAAAGCTGGGGCGTTCTATTCCTCTAAACAGTTCCAGTCTCAGGAACCCATAGGGAGGTCACCATGAGTCGGTTTTAACTTGATGGCAGTGAGTTTGGTTTGAGCACCTTCTCATTAAAACTCCAGTCTTATTGACGTAGGGTTCACTGACTTCACTATGGCCTCTCATTGATTCTTTAGCCCTGCTAAGACCCTATTTTCACATAAGGCTACAAGTACAGGCTTGAGGGTAGGAATCTGAGGTTTGCTTTATGAAATACCCTGATTAGCTTTGCATAGTTTTTCTGTATTTTGAAACAAATTGTAAGGAAAGTAATAGTCTCTTGAAGATTAAATAAATTACTCGTAGTCACATCTACCCCTAGAGTTAGTTTGGGGGTAATCAGTTGAAGTATTTAAAATAAGTAGACATTAATGTATTTTTATTTCCTAGTTCTTTTTTTGTTTGATTTTGTTTGAGTAATTTGTATTTTTCTTCAAAATTACTCATTTTCCCAATATATTGACAAAGTAATAAATAATTGCTATTATTTTCCCCATTCAGGTTTGGTTACATTTATGTTCCTTTCTTATATTTCCCAAAGAGTGGATCTGACAGGCCTTGCAAGAATGGTCAAAACCTTGTCAGTTGATCCCTACTCTGATGCATGCTGGACCTGATAGGCTTTTCAACTTTTTCTCTTTTTTTTTGTTTGCTCATATTAGGGTTTATTTCAAATGTATTATGTTATTAAGGATCACTCTTAAATTTTTATTATAAAAGTCAGTTTTTCATCCTAGAAAAGCCACTGCAAATAATTTCAGCTCATCATACACTGCTTTGAGTGTGATTACTAGTACAAAAACCTGATGAGAAAAGTTTACAACTATTCACTGAAATTTTGAATAGAACACTGCTAGTGCAACCAGAAAAACTGTTTGGTAAAACTACTAAATCTTGAAGTTGCAAAGGTTTTAACATAATATAAAGTATTACAGATAGGAAGCTATTAAAACACCTTTCATAAGAACAATATGAAAATCAGAATAAAATAATGATTTTTAGATAAGAATGCCTTCCTTTTTTTCTGGAGTGTTACCAACCCACCCAAACCATAAAACTTATGATGTTGAGTCAATCCTAACTTGGAAAAACCTTATAAGAAGCGTAGAACCGCTTTATAGACTTTCCAGAACTATCAATCTTTATGGAAACTAATTGTCCATCTTTCTCTAGCAGAGGAGCTGATGGGTTTGAATCAAATCAAGACCCTTCCACTATTATTCCAAGACCTAATCCACTGTGCCCCCAGGGCTCCTTAGTATATTACCAAAATTCAAAAATCACTTACATAGTGATTCAATTTGCCAACCATTTCCAAATTTATATTAATAGCAGAAAGAGTTAGTTGCCTTTTAATGAAGGATTATGAGGGCACTCATAGAGGTTGTTAAACAGTGACAAGCAGAATCCCAGTTTCACCAGGTAGTCTAAAAGCTAAATACATATATAGATGAGAAATTTTGGAATGTGGAAAGGCATTGCAATAGGAGTAGTCAGTTTTGTCATTGTGAATTGTTGAGTATATTATGTTTTATGACAACCTGGTGTACAACAGAACAGGGTGCTATCTTCATGGCAAGTGTTTGCCTGAGCTCTCTGTGGCCGCCGTGTGCTCTGAGGAATTTTCAGCAGAGGGCTCATCTGCCAGCACTATATTGGGAAACATTCTGTTGTTATCCATTAGGAATTCACAGACTCAGATCTGGAAGTAGAAGACCAGGACTTTTTTCCTATCAGTAAATGGATTTAAAATTAACTATGGTTGACAAATTGGCATCAGAAGGCCAGTGGACAATACCCTGAAGAATGCCTTTCCTGAAACTTAGGGTTAGCTTTCCTGTAAACAGGATACCCTTCTTGACTAATGAAATGTTGACAGTGCTGGCATAAGCCAATCAAAATACAAATTAAGGAACAAGCTTTTTTCTTGCCTGCCCCCACCAAGTTACAATTGTTCTGTCTTCTCCAGGAGCAAGAGAGAAGGAGAATAATTAATAAAGAGGAGAACATAGAATACGTAGCTAATTTCTGCCATAAATCATTGTCTATTTTGCCATGAGACCTGAGGACCTGGATGGTGCCAAACTACCAACACAAACCATTTTAATCCGGAGTCTACAGAACAATCCTCCTCTAAAGAGGGAAATGTAGAACAGAACTCAGAGTTTTCATGGAATGCAAGATTCTGGAGGCCCTGGGGCCGGATAAACCCTGAAATTGTTTCCCTGGGGAAATCTTTCAACCCAAAGCCAAAAGTGCCCTCTACTATGTTTTAAAAATAGCACAGTAATTCAGCTTAAGTCATGTAGAATGTCTTCCTTGAACATTGTTCTCTTTTGAAATCTATCTTTATGAAATAGTGACAACAGTCACTCAAAAGAATTGATGGGAATGTAGCTGGTTTATGTTAACCAAGGGAACTTAGAAGACGAGGAAAATGGATCCCCAACTCAAAGAATGTTATTAATTGTCACTGAATTATATGCATAGGAATAGTTGAATTCATATATATATATATATATCTTGTTGCATATATTTTTAACAACCACAGTAAATACTACGAACATCATCCATTTGTTTCTGCGTTTGGTCAATAGAAAGCAGTTCATGCTTGGTTGGAATAATACCTTTCTACTTTGGGTTTGCTGCCACTTGACACAGAACTCTCATAAATTAATCTCCCTCTCCATAGATTACACTTCTAATTCACACAGCTTCTTTTGTCACTCATCTGTCTTACTCTGGAGACCCTGCTGCAGCGTGTCCACCCTGGGTAATTAGGGGCAGAGTTTGTAGCATCAGAGCAAGAGATGAGCCCCAGAACAACCTAGACCAGCAGGCATAAAGATAAACACCTATAATGACACACAGCAGAGCACCAAACTATGCAGAACAAGTTATTCACAACGAGTAAAGTATGTTTTTACAAAACAAACAAACAAACAAAAAAACAAAGCAAGCACAAAACCCTGAAAAATGGAACCTATTTTTCCTTTCAATTTTTTTTCCTTCTTTGTCTCCAACTGCCACTAGAAGCACCTTTTTCAGTGTTCAGGCTAAAAATAGGTGAGGTCATCTCTTCTCCCTCTTCACCATTTGTTTCCCTAGTACGACATTTCTTTAATCTTGTTAATCCTATTTCTGAGAGAGTTTCTCTTTATTAAGAGAACCGTGCTGCCTTTTTCTGCTGGGACAATTGCATTTGCATCCTAACTCTTTCCTTCTCCCCGGTCATATCCTCTCCAACTAACCCTATGTGTTCTTGCCAGAAATATTATTCTAAAATTCATTGGATTATGTAACACTTGTCCCCAAAAGCCTTCCTTAGCTCTAGGCTGTGTATAGAATTGATCCCAAACTTCTCAGATTAGCATTCAAGGAGCACCACAATCTGGCTCCGGGCTATGCTTCTAAATTTATCTCTCACTCAAGCCAGCTTCCCTCCTCCACCTTTGACTTTAGTTACCTGGGACCTCTCACCTTTCCACATCACCCATTCTCATTCTCCATGCTTCTGCTCCTGTTTTTCTGCCTGAATGCTCCTCCTCAGATCTCCACATCATTCTCAAACCACAAAGAGCAATTCAAGCTCATTAAGGATTAACCTGGGCAACCCCCAAATAAGTATTAGACTCTGACCCCTCTCACTGTAGCTGTCATCCTGTTCAGAAATAGAATTTTCCTTATTATTTTGATAAGGCCATGTCATCATAAGTGTGATTCCTACACCTAATAATTTCTGAATTGTATAAAGAACAAATTAAAATGAGAAACAAGTACACATTGGAGAAATGAACCAAGGTTGCATTTGGGAATTATGTACCAAAATGGAACTTCAGGAAATCCAGGAGTATGAGGGGCCACTAATCAGAAAAGAATGAGCAGGATGGGTACTCTGATTTGAGCTTCTACTTTCCAGATCTGTGAGAAAATAAGATTCTGTAATTTAAAGTCACAGCCCTGGGACATGTGTTACAACAGCACTTAACCAAGACAAATTCATCACTTTCAATTAACTTTTCCAAATTTACCATTGCAGTTCTAGTTTCCCATTATATGTAATAGATAATTTAAAGCACCCTAACATTTGCCCATTGTCAGCTGGGTGCGATGTGTAAGACTGTTGCCATTTTTATTTGAATCGATCATATGAAGTATAAGCATTTTTGTTACATATTTCTTTATTAACTATTACTATTTGCCAGAGTTCAAAGAAAAGTTTGGCATACTAATTACTACTTGAATCCCCTCCAAATTTTACACTCCTTGCATAAGATTGGGAGAAAGATTGGGATGTCCACTCCTGTAAAGAGTTATCCTGTTGGGAACTCATAGAGGCAGTCCTGTCCTGTCCTATGCGGTCAAGAAGAGTACGCATCAACTTGATGGCAGTGAGTTATTCAATTATTTATTTATTTTGAGTGTATCAGACTGATAAGAAATGGTCAGTTGGAAAGTGTTAGTCAAGATAATGGGTTACGGTATTTTTCTTTTATATACTCACTATGTTGTCTGTACTTATGGTTGTGTATCCTGCAACCTATCTTAAGAACTATCAGCCACACACTTGTAATATGTGATTAGTATTATTAGAAAAAATTGAAAATTTTCAAGCACCTGTAGAACAGTCAAAATTTCCATCATGGTCCGTTAGCTAACTTCCTAAAAGAAGCAACTTACGACCTTCTTTCTCTGTTCTGCTCGATTATATTCATTGATCCAGAAGACCAGCCTGATCTTTGAAATAATATGGGTTTAGTTTTTATTAATTATGGCCATAGTTCCTCTCCATGTACTCATTAGATTTAGCTCGTCTTCATGTGCATGTGAGGAAATGTTATGTCGGTCTTGTCTGACCTCTTTGGGCAAACTATGGTCCACAGGCCACATGTGGCCCACCAAGGATATTGATCCGGCCCACTCTTTGCCACCACTCCTGTCCTGCTTAGCATCCCAGGCCTGCAGTGAATTTGTTCATAGTTTTTTTTTTAACTATAGTCTGACCCTCCAATGGTCTGAGAGATAGTGAACTGGCCCCCTGTTTAAAAAGTGTGAGAACCCCTGTTTTGGGGATCCTTGTGAAGAGAAAGAGAATCCAACCCCACACAAGCTCAAAACCATGTGCACTTGGGCAGCTGTCAGAAACGTCTCCATCCTTTTTCCTTCTTTATCCTATTTTGACACCAATTGTCCCTCCCAGGACACTCTACTTTTCTTGTGTTTGCTAATTCGTTAAAAGGGACACATAGAACTCACAAACAATAGCCAGAGTTATGAAGACTGTTAGAGAAACTTGGAAGTTACAGAATAATAAAGTACAGTTCTCTTGTCCACCATGACTTTTCTTAACCATGCTGCAAAGTATGTATCTCTCTGTTCTTTGGTCTCTAAGCCATGTGGTCCCTTGCCCTCTGCCTCACTATATGGGGCAAGAAGCCTGTCGTCCGCTGTTCCTCACGGTCTAGATGTGGCTCCTCTATAGTCTCATGGTCTGTGATGCTTCTGCAGCCTCTCTACCCCTGAAAGCATGTCCTTTCTTTGTTGGTGACTCTTCTTTCTTAATGATCCTGGATTCACATGTTCTTTCTTTGTTGGTGACTCTTCTTTCTTAATGATCCTGGAATTTTTTGTTCCTGTTTCTGGGATGATTTCTTTCTCTACCCAGTGGAATGACAAAACTGAAGAGTCCCCCAGTTAATGTTTTCTACACATGATTTTCATACTCCCACACAGTCATTGCTACCACTTGTCTGTCAGTTTTGTAGTACTGCATTGGCTTGTGTGTTCCTGTGATGCTGGTAGCTACATCTCTGGTCTATCTAGAAGTGCAATGCTGTCAGTTATAGGGTTATATTGATCTGCATTCAAGGATATCCAGCCACATACAATTATTATTCATATTTATACAGTATCCATGAAAGCTAATGCTAAATATATTGAAGAATTCTACCAAAGTTTTCACTTGGAAATTGATCAAACATGTAATCAATATGCATTGATAATTGTTGAAATGCAAAATTGGGAAATAAAGAGAAATGAATAGTAGTTGGAAAATATGGTTTTAGTAATTAAAAAGGAAGCTGGAGATTGTTGGATAGAATTTTTCAAGATCAACAACATGTTCCTAGCAATACCCTTTTTTCAACAACACAAAAGGAGTCTAGTCACATGGACTTCTCCATATGGAATACACAAATCAAATTGACTGCATTTGTGTGAGGAGACCATGGAGAAACTCAATATCAGTAGCTAAAACCAGGTCGGGGTCGACTGTGGAATAGATCATCAATTGCTCATATGTGTGTGCAGGTTGAAGCTGAAGAACATTTAAACAAGTCCACAAGAGTCAAAATACAACCTTGGGTCTATTCCACCTGGATATCGAGAACATCTCCAGAATAAATTTGAAGTATTAAAAACTAATGATAGAAAACCTGAGAACCTCCTACCAGAAGAAAGCAAAAGGACATCAAAAAGTCAAAAAGGAAATAAAACATCAAAATAGACATCAAGAAACTCCTGGTACTTGAAGTCAAGGAGCTGGTTAGAAAATTTCAAAGGGAAGTTCAAGAAGATAAAATAAAATATTATAATTAAATATGCAAAGATATAGGGTTAGAAAACCAAAAGAAGAAAAACACACTCAGCATATCTTAAATTGAAAGAACTGATAAAAGTCTAACCCATAATTGCAATATTGAAAGATTCTATGAGAAAAGATATTGAATGATGTAGGAAGCATCAAAAAGACATGGAAGAAATATAAAATGTCACTATAACCAAAAGAATTGGTTCAAATTCCACCATTTCAGGAGGGAACATATGAAAAAGAACCAATCAGGACCTAGGAAAAAGGCCAAGCTACACTGAAAGTATTAGCTAAAAACAAGGTTCAGGAATTAATGGAATACAAATTGAATTATCTCAATAAGCTGATAAAGCAATGGAAACATTTTTATCATCTATGCCAGGAAATTTGGAAGACAGCTACATGATCAACTGACTGAAAGAGATCTTATACTTGAACTCATTTCAAAGAAATGTGACCCAAGAGGAGCGCGCTCAAATTAGAGAGCAATATCATCGCTATCACATGCAGGTAAAATTTTGCCTAAGAGCATCCAATAATGGTTGTAACAACATACTGACAGGGAGCTGCCAGAGGTTCAGGCTGAGTTCAGAAGAGGACGTGGAAAAAGAGGTATCCCAGCTGGTGTCAGATGTATCTTGGCTGATAGTAGCGAGTACCAAATAGATGTTTACTTGTGTTCTATTGATTATGTCAAGGTATTTGACTTTGTGGGTTAGATCGAACTATGAATAACCTTGAGAACAACTGGAATTCCAGAATGTTTTATTGTGTTCCTGTGGAACATGTACATGGAGCAAGAAGTAGTTGTACAAGCAGAACAAGGGAATACTGCATGGTTTCAAATCAGGACATGCATATGTTAGGATTGTATCCTCTCACGATAATTATTCATCCTGATAAAATCATCAGAAAATCTGGATTATATGAAGACAAATGAGGCATCAAGATGAAATATGTAGCTCTTGCTTGTTGAAAGTGAGGAGAATTTGAGGCACTTGCTGATGAAGACCAAGAATTACAGTCTTCAGGGTGGATTACAACTCAGCGTAAAGAAGAAAAAGATCCTCACAAGTGGAACAGTAGGAAACATCATGATGAATGGAGAAAAGGTTGAAGTTGTCAAGGATTTTTGTCTTGCTTCTTTGATCTAGAATCAATGCTCATAGTAGCAGGCAAAAGATCTCATACCGAATTGCATCTGGTAAATCTGTTGCACAAGACCTCATTAGTGTGTTGAAAATCAGGGATGTTATTTTGAGAAATAAGATGCATCGGACCCAAGCCCTGGGATTTACAGTCACCTCCTATGCATGCAAAAGTTGGACATGGACTAAGAGAGACCGAAAAATCAATGCATTTGAATTAGGGCGTTTGTGAAGAATGTGAAATACTATGGACTGCCAAGAGAAGCAACAAAATCTGTCCTGGAAGAAGTATGTCCAGAATGCTCCTGAGACACAAGGACAGGGAAATTTCATCTTGTCTCATGTACTTTGGACGTGGTTATCAGGAGACACCAGTTCCTGGAGAGCATGCTGCTTGGTAAAGTAGAGGGGCAGTGATGAATAGGGAAGCTCGTAATGAGATGGATTGACACAGTTGTTGTCACAAGCATAGGAATAATTCTGAGGATGACACCAGGCCAGGCACCGGTCTGTCGTTCATAGGTTTGCTATGGGTCAGAATTCACTCGATGGCACCTAAAAACAACGATCAACTCAGTACTCTGAGGAGGTAGCCATATTCTTTGATGTTAAGAATCTCCATTCCATTACAAAACCCCAAGCTTCTCTGAGTGTGGAGCCGTTGCAATGAATCTCACTTCTGACACCAAGTGAGAGCATGGCAAAGCAGTCTTGATTTACCTCCTCTGGTTTCAATGAGAAGAAAGAGGGTACAACTTCACATCAGCCCAAGACCTGAAAGGCAGAGGACAGATATGTCTGTTTTCCCATTTTTCTTTGTACTATTCTGACACCAACTGCCCCTCCTATAATACTCTGCTTTTCTAGTTGGTTTAATTGCACTGTTGCAATAGTCACACAGACAATATATTACAGAGGTTTCTTAGGGATGTTAACAGGTCATAGCATGGGAAGGATGCAGTTGTTTTATATGTAGAGCCTCTTCCTAGCCATGCATATCTCCTTCTGGTTCTTACATCTCAGTCACATGATTCCATGGTGTTTACCTAATTCCTGAACCAGGAAGCCTGCTTATTGCTCTTTGTCATGGTCTCAGTGTTGAGGTTCTCTGGTGCCTCTGTTGTCTCTGCAGCTTCAGGCAGGAATTTCCCACATGGTCTGCTGGTGGCTCTTCTTTCTGATGCTCTCAGAATGTGCAGTTCCTGCTGCTCATATGGTTCATTCTTAGACCCAGAGGACTCACAAAACTTACAGATCTCCAAGTTAGAGTAATTTATACCTTATTTGTAGGCTCCCATCCAGTCCTTTGGTGAAAGTTACAAAAGCTATACTTACAAAAGCCAGACCAAGTATTTTCACTTCACTATAATACAATAACTTCAGATACCTGGCCTTGGTGAGTAAATGAGAGAACGATCCATAAATTACAAGCAAACAACCTGGGTTCAAAACCCAGTTCTGCCACTTAATAACAGTGTTTCTGTGGACCCACTTTCCTTTTTTTATAATATTAGAATACTAGTAAAATAGGTTGTTCATATATTACTGTTAGTTATTAAATGAGTTCATCAATATAAGGCACTTCAGAATGTCCTTGACACATAAATTTGTATTAGTGTCAGCTACTCTTTAATGCTTCCTTCCCCCATTATCATGACCTCAATTCTATCTAACAAATCTGACTAGACCAGAGTATGTACACTGCTACAGATAAGAGCACAAAACACAAGGACTCCAGGACAGATAAACCCCTAGGACTAATAATGAGAATAGAGATACGAGGAGGATAGTGAGGAGGTGGGGAGAGAAAGGGAGAATTGATCACAAGGATTGACATATAACCCTCTCCCAGGGGGGCAAACAACAAAAAAGTGGGTGGAGGAAGACAGAGATTGACACAATATATAAAAATAATCTATAAATTTTCAAGGGTTCCTGAGGGAGGAAGGATGGGGGAGAGTGAGGAAAAATGAGAAGCTTAAGTGAAGAGTTTAAGTTGAAAGACAATTATTTGAAAATGATGATGGCAACATATGTTCGAATGTGCTTGATACAATGGATGATTGTATGGATTGTGATAAGAGCTGTAAGAACCCCCAATAATAGTATTAAATAAAAAAATAGGAATAAAAGTTGAATTCTTGAAAGGGCATCATCCTTGGTAAAGCAGAGGTTCAATGGAAAAGAAAACCTTTACCACCATGGGTTAACACAATTGCTGAAAACTAAGCTCAAACAGCAATAATTGTGAGGACAGCCAGCATACACATAATACTATGTCCTATATTGTAAGGAAGATTCTTGATCTGATAAGTAAACAATCTGTAATCTAGTTAGTTCCACGGGAAATTACTACAAATGTAAATTTTCAGCAGATAAAAATGTTGTCTAGTCATAGAGAAAAGCTTACATGAATGCAGGTCAGAGAAGACATGTTAAACAAAATTCCAAACCCATTACCATCAATTCAACCCCAAGTTAAAGACTTAACAGTGAGTTTCAAGACACATACATAGGAATGCTAAGGTTACTGAGTGGAATTGTACCAGGGACAGATTCTGAATTAAGGCCCCCTGAACCTCATGTAGCATGTGATGAATTATATTGTCTCATGGAACAAGCAAGGAGAGACCTGGTGGCTGCGGATCATTCGGTGAGCTGACTAAATTCACCAGCTACTCTTGTGGAGAAAGATGGAGCTTTCTGCTCCATTAAAGATCGGTAGCCTCTGAAACCCGAGGGAGCAGTTCTACGCTAGAATATGGGGTCCCTGCATGTCTGAGTACACTCAAATACAGTGGTGTTGGGTGTGGTTTGATGGAATAAGCAAAAGGCCCCCAAATCCCTCTGCAACATTCATTTTAAAATAGAACCTTGAAGTTAATAATAATGTCTAGTAGGATCATGTTAAAGTTTGTTGTAACATAAAAGCCAAAAAAGCTAAAACAACTGTATTAACTATCACTCATTGCTGCGGTCGAAAGAATGTCCCTGTCAAGTGATAAGAAAGAAAGAAGAATTACTCTACTTTTTTCAGATATTAAACCAATGGCACTTGTGTACATTGAATAAGTCTCGTAAGACACTTTCACTCTTAAGAGAACACTAGATGTAACAACTCCAGGAAGACAAAGTCTGCTGGCTTTAGAGTGCTCTATATCTCGGAGAAATAATTAATATAAATTAGGATTTTAACAATCAGAATTGCTTACATTGGAATAGATTATCTTTAGAATATGGAGAAAGTGACCATATAAAACTTTAAGTGTAGGACAACCAAATTATCTTATCAGGTCAAAGAATTCTTTTTTTGAGAGTTTTGTTGAAATAAATAATAAGGTAACTTGTATTTAAAATTCCACAACTTTATGTAAAAAGATTAAAAAAAACACTCACATGGCACTATTTGACCAGTTTCGTTTGTAAATGAGTTGTTTTCTTGAATTTTCTCTTTCAAACCAACATAAACCAAACTGACTGCCATCTCCCAGTAATACTGTAGAGCATGTGGAGGTAGTAGACCCCTCATTGTGCTCCATAGGAGACTCTGGTGGATTTGAACTAGCAAACTTGTGGTGACCAGTTCAACACCAATATGGCCTATTCAGAGGATATCAGACACTTTTCCTCAGCACACAGTGACCTGCTTTGACCTGGTACATTGACATCATTCCCAAAGGACTATCCAACTTCTCTTTTTATATATAAATCATTTTATTGGGGGCTCATACAACTCCCATCAAGATCAATACATCCGTCAATTGTATGTATACCACATTTGCACTCCTGTAGCCATCATCAGCCCTGAAGCATCCTCCCTCCACTTAGGCCCCCAGTACCAGTTCCCCATATTTCTTTTCCATCCCCCACTTCCCCTCCCCTATGAACCTTTAATAATTTGCACATTGTTCTTACCTTCTCATATTGCACTCTGTCCGATGTGTCCCTTCGCCCACTTCCCCTCTGTCCGTACTCCAGAGAGGAGGTCCTAATGTAGATCCCTGAAATTGGTTCCCTACCCTCCACTCCACCCTGCCTCTACCCTCCTGGTATCACTATTCCCATTACTGGTCCTGAAGGGATCATCTGTCTTGAATTCCCCATGTTTCTGGCTCCAGTGTATATCCCCTGGTCTAGCTGGATTTGTAAGGTAGAATTGGGATCATGATAATGGGTGGGAGGAAGTATTTGAGAACTAGGGGAAAGTTGCAGACCTCATTGTTGCCACACTGTACCTTGACTGGCTTGTCTCCTCCCTGCAACCCTTCAGCAAAGGGATGTCACTTCACCTATTGAAGCTTTGGATCCCCAGTCTGTGCTTCTCCTCATTTATAATGATACATTTTTTAGTTCTTGATGCCTGACACCAGATCCCTTTGACACCTTGTGGTCACACAGGCTGGTGTGCTTCTTCTATGTGGGATTTGTTGCTTCTAAGCTAGATGGCAGCTTGTTTACTTTCAAGCCTTGAAGACTCCAGATTGCCATATCTTTGATAGTCAGGCACCATCAGCTTTCTTCACCACATTTGCTTATGCACCCATTTGTCATCAGCAATCATATCAGGAAGGTGAGCATGCAATGTAATGATTTTTAGTTTTTGCTATTATTTTTATTTTTTTACATATATATATTGGACATTGGGGTTTCTTTGTTGTTTTCATCATTTTAGTTTCTTTGGTTGCTTCATCTTAGAATGCCTGTGTTTTTGTTGTCTCTGCAGGTCTATCTAGATAAGATAGGCTGGATGAACAGTCTGGAGGAGAAAATGACAGGACTGATGGCTCTGGGGGGAGGGGGTGGTGGTGGTGGTATGGGAGACAGAGAGGAGGGGGAAAGGAGGTGGCGTTGACTGGCCCAGGGATAAGGGAACAATAAGAGATTCAAAATCAGTAATAAGATGGGTATGAGAGGCCCAATAGGGTTTGATCAAGAGTAATGTAACAGAGAGAAAATATTGAAACACCAGTGGAGGCTGAGCATGATAGTGGGACAAGAGGAAAGTAAAAGGAAAAAAGGGAAAGAACTGGGTGGTAAAAGGCATTTATAGAGGTCTAAATACAGGCATGTACATAGGTGAATATACTTATATAGGGCAATGGGGAAATAGATCAGTGGGCATATACTTATAGGGTTAGTAAGAAGACAGCAGCTGAGCATTGAACCTTCCCTCAAGTACTTCCTCAGTGCAAGAACATTTTGTTCCATTAAATTGGCATTCCATGATACTCACCTTCCCGACATGATCACTGAAGACAACTGTGCACATAAGCAGGTGTGACGAACAAGCAGATGATGCCTGGCTATCAAAAGATGGTGTCTGAGGTCTGCAAACCTTGAAGGTAAACAAGCGACCATCGATCTCAGAAGCAACAAAAGCCCACATGGAAGAAGCACACAAGCTTGTGGGACCATGAGGTGTCAAAGGGGTCAGTTATCAGGCTTCAAGGAATAGCCAACTTCTAATCGTTTTCAGTAACATGCTCACTGTGGGAAATTCAGACACTTGAGTTCCCATTTTTGCCTTTTCTGTCCAACTGTAGGATTTTCTATGGGACTAATAAAATAGAGCATATGATTTTGTTATGTAACCTGAGTTCACTAGGTTTTTTAACATCAAAACGTCTGACTCTTACTCTAAGGAATCACTTAGCAAAGGTATTAAACTAAGTTATCACTTTCTAATACCAATATACTGCAGACAACCTTATGTTAGTCAATGATGTATTTTGGAAGGAAATTCTGTAGATTATCTGAGAAGCCTGCATATATTTTGTTCTGGTAATAAAATAAAAATATTGAAAATAGAATGTCAATTTAATTGTGTTGATAATTAGAATGTTTTCATGCAAGATTTGTTCGCTAGTTGAAAGGGAAAATCTGTTGCATTACTTCATTTTCAGGTAGTTCTATAAATAGCTGTAGGTTAGACTCATATACTCCATTTGTCTATCAGTTTGTCCTACTGAAGTTGCTTGCATGTTGCTGTGATGCGGGAAAATATGCCACTGCTAGTAAAATACCAACAGTCACCCATAGTGAAGTGGTTTCAGCAGAGCTTCTGGACATAGGAACAGAACAGGAAGAAGAGATGGTCCACTTGTGAAAAATTAGCCAATAGTTAAGAAGAGCAGCAGTAAATTGTATGATCTTGTGCCTGACAATGAGCACAATGGGTTGGAGTGCACTCAAACTGGTGAAGAGTTTCCTCTTCAAAGTAGAGTCTACCTTCCTGATGTGAATGGAACAAAGATTTTGAGATCTACATATGCTGGTAGAACACTATTCAAATTAGAGGAGAGAACTGCACACATCCACTCATAATCAGAATGCAGAATGTTGAAATACAAACTGGAATTCAGTGAAAAATTAAAAAAAAGAAACACATAAAGATCAGAATTCTAGGCATTAGAGAGCTGAAATTGACTGACATTGGTCAATTTGAATCAGAAACTCATGTGGTTTACTGTGGTGGGGATGACAAATTTAAGACAAAGGCATCATGTTTGTCATAAAAAACATTTCAAGGTCTACCTTGAAGCACAATGCCATTTGTAATAATATCTATACACATACAAAAATGTAGCATTAATACTCCTATTCATATTTACACATCAAACAACAAAGCTAATGATGAAGAAATTGAAGGATTCTGCCAACTTGCTCAGTCTCAAATTGATCAAACATGTAATCAAGGTGCATTCATGATTATTGCTGTTTGTAACACAAAAACATGAAGCAAAGAGGAAAGATCAATCATTGGAAAATATGGCCTTGGTGATGGAAATGAAGCTGGAGGTCACCTAATAGAATTTTGCAAGACAAATGACTTCTTTATTGTAAATGCCTTTCTTGAACAACGTGAGTGGTGACTACACACAGAAACTTCACTAGATGAAGCATACAGGAACCGAATTGACTGCCTTTGTGGGAAGAGATGATGGAAAAGCTCAGTATCACAAGTAAAAACAAGGCCAGCATTGGCTTCGGGACGGGCCATCAGCTGCTCACCTGCAAGTTCAAGCTGAAGGTGAAAAACAAGTGCACGAGATCCAAATTTCAATAGACCCCATTTGTATATACAGAACATCTCAAGAACAAATTACGGTAATGTCAAGAACATCATACATAAAGAAAGGAAAAGGTCATTAAAAATACAGGAAAGAAAGTAACATCTAAGTGGAAGAATTGATGAAGCAAACGACCTGAACAGAAAATCTCACGTTGCAGCTCTCGTAGCCAGAGTAGAGTATTAGAATGAAATATACGAAGACCTGGAGTTTGAAAGTCCAAGAGGGAAGCACGTCCTTAGCTTATATGAAGCTGAATGAATTGAAGGGTGTGGTAGTCACCTAACCTGGTGTCAATTTGAGGATTCAGAGGAGGATTAAGGTGGGAGTCTTGCCTGTCAATCTGGAGATAGCCAATGAGACCTCCGTGTGGGCTGGGCCTTCTCCTGAGAATTCTGGGAAATGTGGTCCTTCCTTCTTGGAGGCAGAGACACTGTCTCTCTCTGTCCACTTCCTTAGAGACTTCCAACTGACAACACTCACTCCCTTGGAGCTACTTGACTGACATTGCTGGCTCCCTGCAAGACATCCCTGAGAACAGGCCACAGGAACCTACCCTGATGTGGCTAGAAATCTGGACCTAGAGAAGCCATGTGGGAACTCCTACCAGTGCTGAGATGCTTACAGAACCACGGGATCCAAAGACTCTCTGGTTTGTGTTTGTCCTGAATTTGGCATCATTGCATGTGTTTTATGAGTCTGAAGAAGACTTATAGATTGGTATTGGACATAAAGGCAAAACTTATGACCTTGGACTGGACTGGCTTGGGATGTTTTTCTCAATGTTCAATTGCTTTTCTGCATAAACCTCTCCCTTATATACATTTGCATGTTTATGAATTTCAATTCTCTAGTCGGCCTGTACTAACACAAAAGGGAAAAATTCAAGTCTTTAATTACCGTGTTAAAGAATCCATAGAGAAAGCATTGACCAATGGAGGAAGAAACACACAAAAGCAGTGGAAGGAACACAAAGCCACTGTTCCAAAAATAATTGATCAAAGAGTTCAAGAGCATATGAGCAAGAACCAATAGTGCTTAAGGAAAAAAAACCTAAGATGCACAGGAGGTATTACTGAAAATTAAGACCCTGGGTAACATACGACAGAATAATAATTATTTATAAAGTGTTGAGGGTGGATGGGAGAGACAGAGCAGGGGAACAGGGGACGGGTTGGAGGAACCGACACCAGGGCCTGGGGGAAAGGGCGGCTGTTTGGAGAATGTTAACGGCAGCGAACGTGCATGGGTTCTTGTCACAGTATGTTTATTTATGTATTGGAAAAATGATTTAAGAGCCCCCAATAATGATTTTTAATTTAAAAAACCCTGTAAAAAAATTAAGACCCTGGGAATTAATTGACTACCAAATGAAGTTTCAAGAAGGTGATAAAGCACTGGAAGTTCTCACCTATCTATACCAAGAAATTTACGGCAGCTACCTGGTGAAATGACTGGAGGGAAGTCACACGTGTGCCCGTTCCAAAGAAGGGTGACCGCACACAATGTGGAAATTATCAAGCAGCATCAGCCATACCACATGCACATAAAATTTTGCAGAAGATAATGAAAAATGGTTGCAGCAGTATGTCAATAGGGAGCTGCCAGAAATTCAAGCTGGATTCAGAAGAAGGCTTGGCATGAGAGATATCCTTGCTGATGTCTCCTTGCTACTGTCTGAAAGCAGGAGATACCAGAAAGATTGTTTGTTTGCAATGGTATTTTTGTGAATAACACAGTATGGATAACACTACGAAGACTGGGAATTCCAGAACATGCCATTGTGCTCATGAGAAACTTGTGCATGATTCAAGAGCCAGTCTTTTGAACACAAATAAGGCAATACTAAATGGTTTTAAATTAGGAAAGATTTGTGTCAAGGTTGTATACTTTCACAATATTTACTTAGTTTGTGTACTTAGGAAATAATTGGAAAATGTGTTAGTCTGGGTAGACTAGAGAAACAAATTCATAAACACATATGGATATAAGGGGAAGGTCTATATACAAGAGAAATGGAACATTGAGATAGCATCTCAACCCAGTCCTGTCCAAGGTCATAAGTCTGTTATTAGGCCATATGTCCAATACCAGACCACAAAGTCTTCTTCCAACTTAGGAAGCATGTGCAATGACACCAGAACAATCACACGGCAGTGGGTGCAGAGTCCTGTGTATCCAGTGGAAGTAGAACATCCCAGTGCTTGCAGGGGTCTCCCCATGGTTCCTCATTTCCATGACTCAGGGTCCATCAGTAGTATCCATTGGCAGTAGAAGCATCCCAGAGCTGGCAGGGGTCTTCCTATGGCTTTTCTGACTTTAGAGCTTTGGTTCCATCAGGGTAAGCCCATGTGGCTTCTCCTCCAGCTCCTCCAGGACTCAGGGTCTATCAGCATGCTTCCATCTCATCTTATCAGTAGAGCATCTTCAAGGGACTGATTCCACAGTCTCTCATCTCCACAGGGCAGAAATCACGAAATTTCCCAGAATTCTTAGAGAAAGCCATGACCACACAGAGGTCTCATTGGCTATCTCCAGATTGACAGGCTAGACTCCACCCCTACATTCCCAATCCTGAAATTTACATGAACTGCCTCAGAGAAACTGCAAAGAAAGTAAAAATCTTCTAGCTAGCCAAATCATCAACATCATGACAAGTGGAAAAAAGTTTAAAATTGTTAAAGATTTCATTTTGCCTGGATCCATAATCCATGCTCATAGAAGTAGTAGTCAAGAAATCAAATGGCATATTGCATTTAGCAAATTTGCTGAACAAGAGAGTTTCACAGTGTGGAAGAATAAGGTTGTCACATCTAGAACTAAGGTAGGCCTGCTCCAATCCTTGCTAGTTTCAATAGCTTCATATGAAGTGTTATGGTGCCAGGGAAGTACATGTTAAATACTATGCCTTGGACTGCTAGAAGGACAAATACCTGTCTTGGAAGAAAGGACAACCAGAATGTTCCTTAGAAGTATGGTTGGTGAGACATGCTCTCATGTACTTTGAATATGTCATCAAGAAAGACACCCCCCGAAAAAGGACATTATACTTAGTCTGAAGTTCAGCTTTTCTATTTTCTTATCAATGTAGTGAACCTGTAAGAAGATATGGGTGTAGTCCAACCTATCATGCAAGTCAGAGCTTAGTGACAGTCCTTGGAACTGTGGCCTACTTATTAAGAAACCTACTGAGGACTGGTCTCTCTTTCTTGCCCCTCAGCTTTCAGCTTCTGGCAGTCCATGTAAACTGCCATCCTTGGGAGATGTCAGCACCCTGCTAAATTCCTGCTGACTTTGAATCCACATGATCTCCCACCTTGTGGTCTTCCAGATTCCTGCTTTCCTCTCCCTGCTTCTTCAGACTGCAGTTGCTTGAGTATGGAGGGATCTCTAGCTAGCATCTCTCCCCATGGGGTGTAAATGGACTGAGTTGACCCAGTTCCTTGATATAAATTTCATTCTTGATAGAAAGTACTTTTTTCCCAATGATTTTATTGGGGGCTCTTACAGCTCTTATAACATTCAATAAATACATCATTTGTATCAAGCATATTTGTACACATGCTACCATATTCATTTCCAAATATTTTATATACATATGATGGACTGCCCATTCCTATCAAATGCACTTAAGAGAAAAGCTAGGTTTTGTGTTTGTTTTATGTGAGAATGTTCATTTCAGTTGGAACTGTGAGTCTCTGCATCCACACAAACAATTGTAAGGACCGTAAGAATGAGTAGCATTATTTTCTGCTGGACACTGGGTCATTATGAGTTCAAAATGATTCCAGCGCACCTAATCACAACACTAACATGACCTTCAAAACAAACAAACAGATCTGTTTTAGAGGAAAGACAACGGAGTGCTCCTCAGCATCAAGGATGGCAAGACTTTGGGCATCATGCTTAGGAGAGTTTCAGAAAAAAAAGTGGAATTCCTTTAAGAAGATGGAATCTCACAATGGTTGCAAGTAGAGTCAACCATAGCAACAATTTTGAGGCTGTTGTAGATATGGGCAGTGTTTTGTTCTACTGTTCATAGGATAGCTAACAATACCATGCTTGTTTTAGGTATTTTAACATCGTAGCTGTCTCTCTCCCCTGTTCAACAGGGAGGAGTGGATGCATTAGTCCAAGTTTTCTAGAGAATCAAAAACCAGTTATATATATATATATATATATATATATATATATATATATATATATATATTAGATTAAGAAAGCAGCCCAGCCCAGTTCAACTCAAGTCAAATCCCTGGATCTGATGCTATCTTCAGACTTAGACTGCTGCAGGCATCGAGATGCAGCCGTCACAGGTGGAGCTGGAGTCTGGGACATCACAGGCCTGTGGTGCCGAGTCACATGGATCCAACATCCGCAGGATCATGGCAGGGAGCAGGCAGCCCCCGAGGATGGCAGGCCACTTCAGTGACAGAATCCAAGCAAGTATGAAAGTGAAGAAGCACCAGAAAAGCATCGCCAGACGGTGAGCTAGTTTAAGCAGCTGGGTTCCAACCTCCACACAAGTACCATCAAGTTGACATACAATCTAACCATCACAGTGGGAAAACATCTGTCCAAGTTTTTAAAAAAGTATATATGTCTTCAATATAAACAATTGAATCTTCTACCGCTAGCCTTTGAACAATGGGGCTGGGGGTGGGTAGGGGCATCAACCATAAAATTTTCAGAGCTATAGACAGCATAAAATAAAAGGGGAAAAAAGTGAAATTGTCAAGAATTTCATAATATGCAAATTCACAATCCACATCTATGGAAGCATCAGTAAAGAAATAAATTGACTTACTGAATTGAGAGAAACAGAACTCATGAAGTGTTATAAAACAAAGGTGTCACTTTGCAGACAGAGGAGCTAAGCAAGTATTTCCAGTTGCCTCCTCTGTTTGTGAAGACTCAGCAGTGAGTGATGCAGACCAGAGAAGAGCCAGGATGTTTGGGTCAGGATGTTGTCAAAGGGTATTTAAAATACCATGGACTTCCAGAAGAACAAGTCTATCTGTTGTGGAGGAAGTACAACCAGAATGCTCTTTAGAAGCGAGGAGGAAGAGGTTTTAACTCATGTACTCTAGACATGTTATCGGCCCCTAAAAAAAGGCATCATGCTTTGTAAAATGAAAATGAGGAAGATCCTCAAGTCTTGACAAAGTGGCTCCAATAATGCACTCAAGTATAAGAATAATTGTGAGGATATCAGAGGGCAGGTCAGTGTTGGGTTCTGTTGTACAAAGGGTTACTATGTGTTGAAACTGACTGGACCACACCTAATCACAGGTTCATATAACAAAATGATTCTAAAATTTATAATAGCTCCTACATAATGAAAAATTAACTAGATCATAAAAATAAAATCCAGTGTTTAAAATTTTTTAAGTAAACTTTCTTATTTTACAGTTTAAATTGTATCATTTCTTCCCAACATTGATTTTATTCTTATTTTATTTGCACCAAGTTTCTGAACAGAAAGACCACCTAGGAAATATAGAGGTAATTTTTCTAGTTTAAAAATTTCTGGATTTTACTGACTGTGATCTTTTAATTTGTATTGCTACAAAAATTATTTATATAAAGTCAATAACTTGATCTCTGTTCACATTATTCCCACTCTGCATTCTATGATGTAAAATGTGGCTCCAGTTAAAAAAAAAGTCAGTGCATACACAAAATGATTTTCCTCTATAATGAAGGAAAAACAAAAAGCATACTTACTCAATCTCCTGTTTTGCATATTCTTTAAGGTATTAGTCTACTCTGTCTTATACTCTTGGTTTTATAATCAGAATATAATTTCTTAGTCTCTTAGAAATATAAATTCTGTAAACTATAAATTATTATAGTTGAGAGTATCAGAGTTGTATGTTGTTATTGCTGCCAGGTGTATGTAAAAAATATATGACAACATTGTGGTTGATATCTTTAAAATACGAGTTATTGATACTTTAGAAAAAGAATCAAAAAGGATAATAATATTTTCTCTATTGCATATCCCACTGAAAATACATTGCAGACAAGAATCTCATCAATTTGCTAAAAGGCAAAGAGATGAAATAACCACAAGAATATGAGAGAACTCTGAAATGAGAGACGGGCTCCCTGACAAAAGAAATAACTCAGTAGCTGTCAACATGTGCTTCATTATATATATGTATATATTATGAAAGAATACATAAGTGAGTTGAGTCTTAAAAGTAGTTTAGAGACAAGATGGAAAAGAGAAAGTTTCTGATGTACAAGAGCCACACAAGTGCTCTGTTTCTCAAGGATTTTTCATCCTATTTTCCCTAGCTCCCTCTTTTGCCAACTAGCATGTGTCATGATCCAATCCCCCATCCTCTCATAGCCCTATTTTCTTTGTCAAAAACTCAAGTAGAAAATGCTCCCTTACAAGTCTTGGTTTCCATATTCTTCATAATGTCATCATTAAAATTCTAAACTTCTCTGTACCAGCCATAAACTTTGCCTGCAGACAATAATCTTGATCAGTGCTGAGTTCATCCAGACAACAAGATTCCCAGGACTCTATCTGGTGCAGTGCTGACAATGTTAATGACCTGAGCAGTAAATAAGCATCTTCTTTATCCACCAGTATCCATAGAAAAGCACAGAGAGAAGAAATAGCATGCAGAATTATATTTTCGAAGATACCCTTCTAAGAAAAGGGTTATTGGCTGTACATTTTTTATATGTCCGGCTATGTGGAAGAGTTCCCAATAGGTGAAAACAGTTAATTGTGCACTTGATAGCGATAAGAATGGTTAGAAGTTCAAAACCACCCAGATACTTTGAAAGAAAAGTGCTTCCCCCCCCCACCAAAAGCAGCTATTGAAAACCTCAAGGAACATGATTGAGATTCTGATAGCTGTGGATGTCGTGAGTTGAAATTGATGCAGTCGCAACTCTGTTTAAGAAAAGGGAATGAAAAGAGGGAAAAAAATTCGAGGGAAGGGTTGTTGGAAGACAAGCTGGAAGAACCAAAGGTTTAATGATCTTAATACATATTAAAAAGAGTCACTCAAATTGGCAAGTAACTTTATTGAGTGCATTGAGTAGTATTTTATTTTGTTTTATTGCTATATGCACATATTCTCAAAATGCATGTGTAACATTGAAATTCCTATAAAGTCCACTCATTGAGTGTTAATTGAGAAGAGATTTCCATAGCTAAAGTTCTTATAAACTTGGCAATTGTGGCAATTTACCAAACCCACTTGTCCTTTTTCAGTCTGTCCCCCTGCCACAAGGGGATGCTCTGATTGTACAATGAATGGGGTCTCCATTCTTTTCTCCTTGCTCAATGTCAACCATCATTCAACATCATCTGATGAGCAGCTGCCTTGTTTAGTTAAAATGGTGTCATGATTTATAAATCCCTTTTTTGTAAAATGCCACCTGGGCATTTACTGCTTTGTTTGTATAGGCATCTTCATTCAAAAGTGGATGCCACAATAACTGAACCATTCCTTAACTGATAAAGCTGTTCAAATTCAGTTCTAATCAAAGCAGTCATCCTTCAAGCCCTCTGTTAGTAAAAGGGCAAGTATTCCAGGTGAGGATAGACAGGAGGGAAGAGGACAGATACAAAACAAAGAGAAGCATCCAAGGCACATTTCCATCAGTTTATTTTCCCTCCAATACTTCTCTCCTCTTTTCCTTTTCCTTCTGTCCTCTTTTCCTTTTCACTCTTTCCCTTTCTCTCCCTCCTTTTGCTTTTTCTCCAGTTTCTCCTTCTTCCACCCCCCCTCCTTCTTTCCCTCTCTCTCTAATCTTAAGCCAAACCCTCACATTTTTGAAACAAGAAGAGTTAGTGGGGTCCTACAACTTTCTTTTCTATTTAGATAAAACACAAGACACTGTTCTGTTTCTGATATAAGTTGAATGGCTCATTTCTTTCAGCTATTTTTAATTTCTTTTATTATCAGTATTTTTACAAATCCAAGCTTTGTCTTTGGGGGTTGACACCTTATATTAAAGATGTGATGACATCAACCAAATACACCCTCCAGGATTGTATGTAGTACATATGACTAAAGCAACAATAAACAACAGAGGAGTGTCCTTGATCATCACTGAAATGAATTATAAGTTCAGGATTACCTGTACTTTAGTCTCCATTGTTCATACTATTCTATGTCCTTCAAAGCATCTTTTGTTCCCCTTTTGTTCCACGCTGTTACACTGAAAATTATACTCTTTTAATAGACAATCTCAGGGAGAAATGAAAGGAAACCAAATATTTAAAATAATTTGTATAAATTTTTTTGCGGGGGGGGGGCATCACTGCCTCTGGTGGTCGTGGCTGCCACCCTTTGCTGCTCCTGAGAGCCACCGCTGGACTTGAACTGCCAAGCCCGTGGCCCGCAGTTCTGCACTCAACCACTTACACCACCGGAGCTCAGTCCTTTTTTTTAAATTTGTATAAAATTTTGATGACATACATTTTAGTTTACTAGCAGCACTTGCGATTTTCAAAGCAATTGCTTATTAGTATAAATGATACAGAATTAAAAAATTTTCAACCAATGTAATGAAGCAGAATTTTTTTTTAATATAAACTTTTTCCTTTTTTTTGGGGGGGGGGGCAGACACATCACTGCCTCTGGTGGTCATGATCGCTAACCAGTGCTGCTACTAGGAGCCACTGCTGGATTTGAACCGCCAAGCCCGCGGGCCGTAATATAAACTTTTTCAAGATGACATTTGTCTTATATTAAAATTAGGATTCTCCAGAACAATGGACCTATAAGGCATTACAGCGGGATCGATCTAGTGGTGGTCCTTTTGAAGTATATGGAATTTTAAAGCCAATGACAGCTTAGTATTAGTTTGAAATAGATGCCAATGTGCTCAGAAATCTCTATTTTTTGGCACTATACAATGAAGGGGGAAATAGGAAGAGGGCATTTTTATTGATGGGTGGGCTCTGATGCATAATGACTCCATGAACAATTGAATAAATCACTACTCAGTCCTATGTAATACTCAAAAGCATGGCTATTTTTTTAGCCCATTCTGTAGTCAGTGAGGGTCTCCCTCTGCTTTGCTGACTGTGCCAGTCTGGGTAGATGAGAGAAACAAATCTATAGACATGCATATGGATATAAGGGTACAGTTTATATATATGAGGAATAGGACATTAAGAAAGCACCCCAACCCAGTCCAGTACAAAGTCACAGAGCTGATATTAGCTCATATGTCTGATACCAGTCTATAAAGTCTCCTTCCAACTCACGAAGTCACAGGCCAGTGGGTGCAGAGTTCCGATGCTGGCAGGGGGTCCCCTCATGGCTCCTTGCTTCCAGGGCTCAGGGTCTGTCAACAGCATCCATTGGTGGTAAAAGCAACTCAGCACTGGGAGGGGTTTCCAGGTGGCCTTTCCAACTTCAGAAGTCTGGTTCCATCAGGGCAAGGCCATGTGACTTCTCCTCCAACTCCTCAGACGCTGCCATCTTGTCTTATCCATAGTTCATTGTCTCTGAGACAGCTTCTCATCTCTATGAGGGAAATATCGTGAGGTTTCCTAGAAGTCTCAGGAGAAAGCCATGCCCACATGGAGGCCTTATTGGCTACGCAATGTCTATCTCCAGATTAACAGGCTAGATTCCACCCCTACATCTCAATCATGAAATTAACGTAAGCACATGACCGCCACATTGACCCTCTGCTTCTCCCAGCATGATGATCTTCTGTAGGAAATGGTCCCTCCGGACAACATGTTCAACATGTATAAGACAAGTTTCACCATCCTCATGAGTAAGAAATATTCTAGTTGTACTTCTTCTAAGACAGACTTGCTTGCTCTCCTGGCAGTCAACAGCATATTCCGCATTCTTTATCAACATCATACATCAAAGGCATCAATTCTCCTGTGGTCTCCCTTATTCATTGTCCAACTTTTCTGAGCATATGAGGCAACTGTAAATATCAAGGCTTGAGTCAGACATATCTTAGTAAGCAAAAGTTTCTTTATTTTTCAATGTTTTCAATAAATCTTTTGTGCTTTGGTGGTGTGGTGGTTCCCTGTTTGGCTGAGATCTGACTGGCCGGCAATGTGAAGCCTTCAGCAGCTCCTCTGGAAAATAACGGGGCCTTCTACTCTCATGAACAGTGACAGCTGCAAACACTCGGGGTGTTTTATGAATCAGCCCTGCCTCGATGGCAGTGAGCTTGTTTGCTTCTTTGTAGCATATATACCCAATGCAACTCATCATTTTCTTTCTTCATGCCTGCTTAATGTAGACATTGATTAGGATACACATAAAATAAAATCTTTGATAACGTCTTGCTTTTCACCATTTATCAGGCTGCTATCTATTGCTCCAGATGCTTCATGTTTTCAGGTTGAGATCCAATCCATATTAAACGCTCACTCTTCGATCTTCACCAGTAAGTGCTTCAAGCCTTCTTGGTTTCATTAAGCGAGGGTGTGTCCTCTGCATATCACAGATATGTTGAAGAGTCTTCCATCAATTTTGATGCATTTCTTTCCTCACATAGCTCAGCTTTTCAAATTCTTTGCTTGGCATATAGATAAGGATAGGTATGACGGAAGGATAGAAACTTTTTCTGATTTTAAGGAATGGATTTAAAGATTATTTACATTCCAAAGAAAAAACTAGAGACCAGGGACAATGTGATTTGTGCAATCTATGGGGGATAGTTACTTCCCTTTCACAAGGAAATGTGTAGAGAACTTCTAGAACATAGCTGGATAAAAAGGTGTACAATGGGATAAGGTGGCCTAAAGTAAGTTAACTGACAGACTTCCAGGACTTTGGCTTAAGATTTGACAGGTATCATAACTGTGCTTAGCTACAATTAAGATATATTGTGTACAGGTTTTAAAGACATATCTCATGCCTAAAAACATATATATATATATATTTTTGTGTTTCTCTTCAATGAAAGGAATATTTTTATGAAGGAATCAAAGTGTCTTATTTTCTCAGGCAATGTGTATTTTAATGGGATTCGAAACACTTGGAGCCAACCAAAATGATAAATTCCTAACAGTGGAGAATTAGGACTCAAGGTTTCTGCCCTACTTATAGAAATGGTGGCCCATGAGATGATGTCACCTACGTGGCTTTGTATTTCATCCCCTAGGACAGGGGTCCTCAAACTTTTTAAACTGAGGGTCAGTTCACTGTCCCTCAGACATTGGACGGCTGGACTATAGTTAAAAAAAAAAACAGACTCTGAACAGATTCACTGCAGGCCGGGATGAGTAGCTGCTAAGCAGGACAGGCAGTGGTGGCATAAACACCCCGCAGGTCAGATAAATGTCCTCAGCAGGCCCGCGGGCTGTAGTTTGGGAACATGTGCTGGGAAATAGATCATTAGACTAATGCAGCAATCAGTTCTGATGCATTTGGACCAGTTCTCAATCATGCACTCTACAGACAGTCACTGTGCCCGGGCTAGTACTTCAGCATCTACACTTTTTAGTTAGTTGGTCCTTGGATGTTGTCATTAAGTATAATTGAGTCGACTTCAACTCGCAGTGACCCTCTGTACACAGAACTAAACACTGTGTGGACCTGTGCCATTCTCACAAGCGTTCTTATGTTTGAGCGCATTGATACGGCCACTCTGTCGGTGCATCTTTCTAGGGCCGCCCTCTTTTTCATCATCCCTCAACTTGAGCAAGCATGATCATTTTCCAGTATTCGTAATATCCCATTACACTCTTGACTCTGGCCTTCCCAGAACAGAAAAACTTAGTTGATAAAGAAACCTCTTCGTGCCTTGGCCTTTGTAGTTTATTTTCAGACACCCTCCTCCTTGCATTTGAATCTGAATCTATTTGTTCCTAACAGCATAACTCATCATTTGTATATTTGTTTTAGGTGTTTTTAAAATGATTATTATTATTACCACTTTTTAACCATGACAGACTTTATTTGCTTTTTAGAGATGGTGGAAGAGACACTGAATTGAAAGAGGACAGCAGGCTGTCAGTTTGGATTTTCTTATATGATTTCTAGCTAAAATAGTAGGTTGGCTCATTAAAAATAGTTCTTATTTAGTAAAACTAAAAGTTGTTTTACCTCCCCACCCTTAATATTTTTGATTCTTTCTTGTCCAATTTTACTTCAAATTACTTTAAAAGACAGTTGTGAAAATGTTCATGCTTTTTCCCCAATGATTTTATTGGGGGCTCTTATAACAGCTCTTATAATAGTCCATGCATCATTTGGATCAGGCATATTCGTACATATGTTGCCATCTTTATTTCCAAATATTTTCTACTTGAGCCCTTGGTATAAGATCCTCTTTCCCTTTCCTTTTTTATATAAAACATTTTATTGGGGGGTCATGATTATTATAAGATGATCATTTTGATAGATTTTCTTTCTGAGGAAATTCAGCTTGCAGTTAGAAATTCCAGTGAATACTGGAAAAGTCATTTCAGGCATTTCTGCTTGCTGTCACAGAAGACAGCAATGGAGTTTGTGTATGTCCAATTCATATGCTAGAAACAAGCTCACATCCTTCTAACATTGTTCTACTCCTGGTAGACTCACTCCTCCAATAACTTAGGTTTCATAGATACCTGAAGCACAGATATAATGTACACATCAAATTTACTCCCAAAGCCCAATGTACACTGGATTATATCTCCCTAATTACCTTATATTAGTAATTAAAGTAAAAGTTCAGGAAACAGAATTTTGCCATCTGATATGAAGATAATGCTAATTTGGGTTTTATGATGTATTTCCTAATTAGGAAATTAATCACAAGACACACATTATAGCTGCTACATTATGACCTTTTTCCTCCCAAAGAACTTCCCTTCCTATGGAACAAAAAGTTGTAGATTACATTTTAAAGCTTCACTGATTTGGGTCAATTCCACAAACATGAACTTATTAAGGTACCATGCAATACTCTTCAGGGGATTCAATGCTAGATAAGACAGAAGTCCTGCTGTTGAAGAGCTTTCAGAGTCCCAAGGGGGGGCAGGGCAAGACAAACACAAGGATAAAAAAGCACATGGCTGCTGAGAAAGAGCTATTTGGCCTAATGGACAAAGCATGGGCTTTATACCCAAACATACCTGCTTCCAAATACTAGCTCTTATGGTTATAGTGTGTCTTCTGCATCATGCATAAACTCACTTCACTTTCCTCTTGTCCAACAGGGGCATTAATAAAAAATTGATACTGCAAGAATTTTTCCAGAATTGGAAATTTTTTGAAATGATAGATGTCAACTGCAGCTCAGGTCCGCTTCCCTGAGCAGCAGACTCTGAAGTAGAGATTGGCCTGGAGGAAGGTCATTAGCATGGGCTTTCAAGATTGGCAACTGTAGGGAGCAAAGGACACAGGATTGGACAGACAGGGAAGATGGAGATGACAGAGTTTCAACAAAGGCCTCTGGTAATTGAACAAGGAGCTCTGGAATTGGGATGACTATATAGCATTCTCCATAAATGTGGCAAGAGGGTCAGGCCTTTTAAGCCCATCATCTCTAGTGATTGTCTCCAGGACAGAGGCATGGCTGGCCAAGCATTAGTATCTCTAGTAGCAGGGGAGTGAGGCTCAGAGGTATAGAAAAGAGGGAGCAAGTGGCAGAGATTTGGGCTGGAGGGTGGAGGTGGAGAGAAGATCTGAAAGGCAAACCACACATTCTATTTCAATGTTAACCTCAATTTTTATAACACTTAAAAATAGATTTTTTGGGGGGGGGGCATCACTGCCCTCAGGTGGTGGAAGTAGGAGGCCCAGCCTTTGCTCCATGGAGCTGGAATCGAACCTCCATCCCAGTGGGCCGCAGTCCTGCGCACAACCACCGGGGCTAAGCCAAAAATAGATATTTTGATATACAATTTACATCATATCCTTCCATAGTTAAGTCACTTTTTAAGAGTTGTATATAACATGAAGGGAATGCAACAGAGCAACAAGGGGAACAAAGCAATAAAGTCCCCTAGGCATTCTGTAAATAGACCTCAAACTCAGGGGCAGAGCTTGGCATTGCCTCAGACCCATCACAAAGCATTCTTAAGGGTCAGCAGATAGACCTGGAACTTTCTTTTTTGACCTGGGCTTTCTTTTTTGACTTGGAACTATTCCAAAGCTATTATCTTTCTTCTTCTTCTTTCATGTCTATCTATATAAAATAGGCAGAATAAACAATTCTGAGGAGAAAACAATGGGACTAGGGTTCCAGATAACAGGTAGTGGGGGGAAGAGAGAAAGAAACTGCCAAACCTAGAAAAACAAGGGAAAAACAAGAGGTCTAAAAATTGATGCCTGATGGGGTTCTATCAAATTTAGTGTCGCCGAGGGCAAATACAGAGAGCTGAATAAAGATTGAACACGAGAGCAGGACTGGAGGAAAGTAAAAGGAAATAGAAGAAAGAACTAGGAGGCAAAAGACATTTATAGAGGTATAAACATAGATAGGTACATATGTGAATATATTAATATATAATGATAGGGATATGGATCTATGTATATATATATATATATATATTTGTGTGTTGAGTATTAAGTTAGTCGATGGATATTAGGCTGCCACTCAAGGCCTCCCTCAATGCAAGAACACTTTGTTCTAATAATCTGAAATACTAGGGTGCTCATCTTTCAGACACTGAAGAAAAATATGGGTGCATGAGCTAATGTGGTGAAAGCTGATGGTGACTGCATATTATAAGATATAGCATCTGGGGTCTTAAAGACTTGAAGTTAAACAAGCACACCAATCTGTATGTTGATGGGATCAGGGATCAGGCATCAGAAGACCCAAAGCAAGCAACCATTTGATGTGAATGAGGTGGGGTCGGAATGGAGATCCAAAACCCAAATGGAGGTAATTGGACATCCCCTCACAAATGGATCACAAAGAAGGGATGAGTCAGTCAGGGTACAATATAGCACCAATGAAACACACAACTTTCCTCTGATCCTTTAATGTTTTCTCCCCTTCTCTATGATGACCCTTGTTCTATCTTACAAATCTGGCTAGACCAGAGCATGTACACTGGTACAGATCTCTATACCCACAATCCAGGGCAGATAATGAGAGTAGTGACACCATGAGAGAAGGGAGAAGGTGGGGGGAGAAGGGAGAGAAAGGGGGAACCCATTGTAATGATTGATGTACAGCACCTCCACTTCCCCTGACTCCCCCAACCCCCGCCACACAGGGAAACGAACAACTGAAGGGAAACAGCAGATGGTGTAAAATATGAAAATAAAAATAATTTATCAATTATCAAGGGTTCACAACTGTGAGAGGGTTGGGGAGGAAAGGGAAATAAGAAGAGCGGATACCAATGTCTCAAGCAAAAAGTAAATGTTTTGGAAAAGTTGATGGCAATGTATGTACAAATGTGTTTGGTACAATTGCTGTGTAGATTGTTATAAGAAGTGTAAACGTCCCCAATAAAATGATGTATTAAAAATTTTAAAAGAGTAATAAATAACTAAATTAAAGAAGCAAAAATTTTAAAAGAATTATGTATATGTGGTTGTAATCAGTTCTAGGGCTCCCTCCACCCACCTGGTCCCACATTGATTGTTTGCTCCCCAGTTCCCACCCCAGCCCAAATAGACCATTGCATCAGTTATTGTCTCTAGGCATCCACTCCTTCTGTGCTTCATCACCTGGAAATTCTCACAAAAAACAATTAAAACTAAAAGCAAAATGAAAGAGAAAGAAATAATAATAATATTAAAAGACCAAAAAAAAAAGCGTAAGAAAGAATAGACCACTGACAATATTTTAAAAGCCAGAGAAGAAATTTCTGTCCAGGAACAAGTGAAAAATATTTCGAGTCTAGAGAAAATTCAGGTTGGGTCATGAGGGAGGTTGACTGACCAAGTATCATAGCATACCAGGTCGAACCACCATAATCAGGAATAACCTCTGTCTGTTAGTAAAGCTGTTCAAATCGCTCACCTGTGCCCAGAGGGGATCTGCCAGAGACTTAATCTGACTAGATCCTCAGTGGGTGTACTTTGGGTCTCCACTGTCCTCCATAGCCCTCCTCAAATGAAGTATAGATTGACAATTGTGTACAATTTAAACTTGTCACGTTTGGCTGTTGTTGCTGTCGTTTTTGGATTGCACAGTCTGGGGGACTTTGTGGATGTCTCACCCCGATGGCTGCTTGCTCCGGCACAAGTGTTTAAGACCCCCAGACACTATTCCAAATGAGAGGCAGCCGCCATCTTCCTTCCTCATCACACTGCTGTAGTTCCCTTATTTTCAGTCATCTAGCAGTTTTCCCCTGGAATTCGACTTTTTTCCCTTTGAATTGGAAGCATTTGGCACAGACGTGAAAAATTTGAAGAAAATAGAAAAGTACAGCATTAAGAAGATTTGTTTCATTCACAATCCCCCAAACCACTATTATTGTTTTGGTATATGTCTTTTAATTATTTTCCAAGAACATTTACTTTCCTCTTAATACCAATTTTACAGCAAAATATTTTAGTAACCTGATACTATTGCAAATATATCCCCCATTTGAGCCTAGTTGTACGAAAATGAGTTTGACTTCTATTGCATGAATTGACAAAAAAGAATGCAGAACTAAAACCATTGGAGGCACTTACTTGTGTTTGTGTGTGTGTGTTTTACTTACTTGTGTTTTGTGTGTGTGCTTCACTTTTATTAAAATGCCATAATAGAATAGAATCACCTGATTCCTTTAGGAAAATTCCAGAGTAAGAAATGACAAAACCAAGAACTCATTTGCATTTTTAAGGCTTTGATGTATACTGTCAAATCTCTGGAAATTCCTACCAATATTGTCGGAGACCTTTGCTTCCTTCCCCATTGCTAAGGTGGGGGGTTAGCATTCTTTTGTATTTACATCAGTTTTAAAGATATTTAATACTAATGAATATGAATGTCATGCTGATACATGCAATAGAATAGTATCTATGAGCATTCAGACCAAAGGGAGTGAGAGGAGACTTCCACAAAGGATGGCATGATACAGGCCTTAAGAGATGAGGAGGGTTTCAGTAGGTAGAAATGGAAGTCATCCCAGGTACAGAAACATTGGAAGGAAAGACAACATTAGGGCAGACTGAATACTGCGATTTGGTTGGAATGTAAGACTGAAAGGAAAATGAGAACAAAATCAAGAACCAATGAGTAGTGCCAAAAAGAAAAAAAAAGGTAAATGAGTAGAAATTTAAATAATCAATAGCTACCTAATTTCTGCATTGATAAATTCTAAGTTGTGATTAGATGATTTGATTCATTCTTTTTCTTTCATTTTAGAAAACATTCATTAACTACCTATAACCATGGACTAAGATGGCATAGTCCACGAAGACACAGTGTTTCATTCTACTGTACATATAGGCTGACTATGGGCTGAAATGAATTCGATGGCTCCTACCAGCATTAGTTTGTCAAGCATCCACATCCTTCAATGAAAGCACAGAGACACCTCTGTCATCCTGAGTTCTCGGGACACAGGCATGTAGAGAGAGAAGGTCAAAGAAGAATGTTATGTTTACAGGTCATTGGGATAAAGAGCTAGGTGAGAACCCAAGAGATTGGACGTAAAATAAAACCAGGAGGCGGAAATGCCATGGGTACCAATGAGAAGGAAGGAGGAATCAATATCACACCAAGCTGCAGAATTGGGGAGGATCCAAACTGAGGGGGCAAATGGAATTTTTAAATTCTGGAATCATCAGTGAGACTTTAAAGAGGGGGTTATCTATGATGATGGGAAAGAACATCAAGGGGATAAAGCAGATGGTGTAGAAATGGAGGAAGTGGAATTTCCAGAATGTTCTCTTGAAACCAAAAGAACATTACAGTGAGCACAAGAGAGATCTCACATTAAAAAGGAGACTTCCCCCACCCCAATATAACTCACATTACACATTTATTTCTCTTGGGTTTATTCTGACTCATGGCCACCCTATCAGGCAGGGTAGAACAGCTGCTGTGGGTTTCTGAGTCTGGAATGCCCAACCACCCCATACCAGACATGGCTGTTGGTCAGCTTGCAGGTCACCCTGACTCAGAGTGACCCTGCTTTGCAGCATAGAATCATCCCATGGGGTTTACGAGGTTCTGCCCTTACTAGAGCAGATCACCAGACCCCTCTCCTGAGTGACTTCCAACCACCAGTTAGTTCTTCAGCCAGTAGTCAAGTGTATGACATCACCCACCCTTCACACCTCCCAGAGACTGAGGAACAAATATAACAGAGTGAAAATGCAAAAACATCGTGGAAGTATTTATATATCCTTAGCAATGAGTATAAATGAACAATGGAGAGCAGACAGGACTTTTTTTTTCAAGGTGAGTTTTCTTCAGATGCAGTCATTCATTTAATTCTATACCAAACATAAACGCTGAGAGAAGTTTTTGTGGAATTTTACAAATCTCTTAGAAAAATCACCACAATAGGCAAGCAGCAAAGAAATTCCAGTAAATTTTGGGAAAGAAGTTAATAGGGGTATTTGTTTTACCATCTATCAAAAGATACAGTAAGTCTCAGGTAAATGGGATGGCACTGGTACTATTAGTTAAACTGTCAATGAAACAGAGTAAATAGTCCCATACACAGTTGATAGTGATCTTTGAGAAAGGTAGCATTTCCATACAGGATATGTGTTATTTTGAACATCATCATAATTCTATATCCGTTTAATCTATTGAACAATAGTTGGCACTTCACCAATCACTTCTTTCACTGTTTCTGATGTCCCAGGACTTGGGGTTTTTAGAGATTGAAAACTTAGGGGAAATATGTTTGTCTATTTTGCTTCCCTTTGAAAAGTTGGACCATTTGTCTCTTAGGCCTGATCTTGCCAAACAGAAATAAAATTATAAGAGTTATCTTAATCAAATACTCTTCTTCCAGATTGGGATATTCTGAATATTCTGATTATCCCAAACAAAAATCAAACTCACTGCCATCCAGTCAATTCTGAAACATGGTGACCCCTTACAGCAGAGTAGAACTTTCCCTGATAGTTTCTGAGACACTATAGCTCTTTACAGGAGTAGAAGGCATCACTTTTCTCTGGACCTCTGAGTGGTTGGTGGCTTCAAACTACCAACCTCACAGCAGCGAGTGCATAACCACCATGCCACTAGGACTCCTTATTCTGATTATATCCCTATTAAAGGTTTTGCAGAAGGTTAAAGTCCTTCCTGCTCTGCCTCCTTCTTAGAAACAGCTATGATTAGCATGAAAATTTCAGCATGTGAGCGGGAGCTCCTGCTCAAGCACCCTGGAGGAAGAAAAGGTGAGTTTGATAGGTGGATGCCATTTGGCGCCATTTTCTACCATCAGTGCATCAATTAATGGGCGGTTGCAATATGCAAACCAACCGCATATATGTGTTGGGCAATATTTTTCAAATTCCAAACTGACTGCAGTGGATTGTAGGGAGAAAGAACTCTCTTGAAGGGAAAAAGAACTACCCCCTATTTCCTTCCCCCCAAAGAATATGGAGGCCACCTTCCAATATTCACCATGATACCATGTGTGAAAACTGAAAGATTGGCCCTGAAATTAAAAGCAAATAAACAAAACACTTTATAGGGTCAAACTCAAAAAGGCTCCAGTGTTCACTCGAGAGAAATGAGGCTGCAGGCTGGGATTTCAAAAGAGCCACAAATTTTGCATCTGTCCCAAATGGGAAGTAATAATTTTACTGACTAATAAATTAAAAGTGAATTCACTTCTTTCTACTGACAACTTTGTTAAGTACTTAGGATGTGGTCTTTTTAACCAGAATGCACTTCTTCAGTTAATGGATCAAGGAAGTCTGCATGAGTCCATGTGCACTGGGATCCAAAATGAAAGCATAAGAACAAAATAAAAATGTTTCTAAGAAACTCTATGAATAAAAAACAGACGAATATTCTGTAGGGTTTCAAAGATGCTGTGGTGCTGGCATCACCTCCATGAGCTTTTCTGCTCAATGAGAAGGAAGTATAATAATAACACATCAACTCTAGGCAGCTTTTAGTACCTCTTTATCTCCATTCTCAGGAGGAAAATATAAATGCATTTACTAAAGTCAGGTTAGGATTTATATTTGGCTTTTAGAGAAAGCCATTTAAAGACAGAGAGCAAAGAGTCAATGCAATATCTTTATTTAAATAAGAATCAAGGGTGGGCAAAGCTGACTATATCCTCAACAGGTAATGTTTCAAAATGTATTTCATAAAAGGGATTTATAACAGGAAAAGGTCATTATGCTATCTAGCTGTGATGTACAAATCTCATTCTTATTTTTAAAAGGTCAGCATATATTAGCATTTTGATCATTTTCATCAAAGAACGAATAACTCACCTTTCTGGTTATAGTTCAGCATGGATAATGATTTTATTTTTTCCCATGAATATTTTGATTTAATTCTAAAATTGTGCACGAAGATTAAATACAATGTGAATGTATCACTAGCCCAGAACGTATACACAAAATCTTTAAAATGAGAAGGAACTTGGTGACACCTACTTTCAAAAATCACAACGTTCACAACTGGACCAATAAGTAGCAGCATGATAAATAGAGCACAGACTGAAGTTGTCAAGGATTTCATCTTGTTTGGATCCACCATCAATTCTCATGAAAGCAGCAGTCAAGAGATCAAATGATGTGCTACAAGGGATAAATGTGCTGCATATGCATGTGCAAGTTTAACTTTGAATTAGGAAAACTGAAGAAGAAAACAGTGATTTGAATTATGGATATGACAAAGAATATTGAAAGTACCGTGGAATGCTATGGAAGTTACATAATTTCATGTCATGATACATAAATATAGGAGTGGAGTCTGCCCTGTCAATCAGGCATAGCCTGATGATGCTTCCTTGTGGGTGTGTTTCTTCATGAGGATTCTGGGAACTTCCTCTCTTTCTTCTTGGAGGCGGGTCTCTCTCTCCCTGTTTCTCTCTCTGTCTCTGACTTGTCTTCCTGTTGACAAGCCACATGGAAGTTTGCTGATACCTGCGAAGAGCTCCCGTCTCTACTTCACTTTCCTGCTGTTGAAACACTCAGAGAGCTGGAGGAACCACTGGAGATCACACCAACAGTGAGCTGCCTCCACCGCCATTGAATCCACAAAACTTTTCACTCACTGGTCTGTGATCTTCCAGCATTCTGCATCATTGCATGTTGCATGAATTTGAAGAGGGATTTATGGACTAGTATCAGATTTATGGGCTCATATCAGGGTTATGGACTTGATCTGGATTGGGATGAGATGTTTTCTTAATATACAATGACACTTTCATATAAAGCTCTTTCCTCTACATGTATGAACATCCCTGGATTTGTTCTCTAGTCAAACCAGTCTAACACAACTGTCAAAAGAATAAACAAGTCTATATTGCCAGAATTAAGGAGCCAGAATGTTCCTCAAAGGCATGGCTTCAATCTTATCACTTTTGACATGTTGTCAGGATAGACCAGACCCTAGAGAAGGACATCATGCGTGTTCAAGAAGAATGGCAGTCAAAAAGAGGCAGGCCCAGGACAAGATGGATTGGCACAGTGGCTCAGTCATGGACACAAACGTTAGAACAATTGCGAGGATGGGGCGGGACCAGTGTTTTCGGCTGTTGTACATCGAGTTGTTAAGAGTCAAAATGGACGTGATGGCATCTGGCAACAATGTTGGGTTCTTATCTGTAAATGCTTTGGATCCAAGTGGCAGGAAAGTAGTTTCCTTGGTGTTTGGGGGTCATTGAACCCTGTGTCAGGCAGGGTTCTCTTAAGGAAATAAAATCAGGACACTAGTAATTCTTTTTATATATTTATATATAGAGAAAGGTATATAAGATAAGAAAGAAACAGTTAACTATCTATAAAGCCATACAGATTGCTCGGTGCAACTCACTTGCGTGAGGCAGCTAGGAGACTGGCAGTCCTTCAAATCTTGAGGGCCGCTGAGTAGTCCTCTGAAGAGCAATTCAGGCTATCTGGTCACAGGCAGCAAACGGCAGAGCAGGTCACCAACAGTCAGCCAGATGACAGAGTCCAACAGTCCCCAGCTCAAGAGATGTATATCCCAGGAGCGTGGCGAAGTAGGGCTTGAAGGAACCTCAACTCACAGCTCACAGTCCACGATTAGGTGTCGCACGGGTAGTGTTGCTTGGAGGTCAAGGAACAAGACGAACAAGGCAGCTCTCTGGTCCGAAGATCTGCAAGCAAGAGAGAGGGTGGGACTTGCTGAGCCCTTCCTATCTCTGCCCTTCAATTCACCCCGTGTGTTCATTGACCGTGCTGTCACAACAGACCCACCAATCTTCTGTAGCCATGTTGGCATAACAAACCTACCCATCACAAACCCTTTTTTAAAAATTGTGGAAGCACAGGGATTCCCTTCCCATGCAAAATATTGTGAATTATATTTAAGAGATCTTTCAGAGTCTTGGATCCACTCAGAACCTTCTCGAAGACTAAGACTCCATTGGAGACTTCTCTTAAAACTGTCCAATTGTCCAGTAGGACAGTCAACTGAAACAGATATTCACTGCAGGAAATTTGGAAAATCCATAAAAGGCCAAACCATGGAATAAATCACCAGGATGCCACCACCAATAGACTAATCCTCTTGATATCCAAGTGAATATTCTTCTAGTTTCTTTTGAAAGTATGATTGCATTTCCTATCAATATAACCAATGTAGTAGACTATTCTAGTGTACTTCAAAATCCAGAAATAGGTCTAAGACACAATGGTAGCAACCAGGAACCAGTAAGCAACCAGAGTAGGTTCAACTTTAATTCCATGCATGTGTGAGGTAAGAGTTGTAAGTTTGTAATGATTTACTTTGCGTAAAGACTAACCATGTATTATGTACTATGCTAAGCACTTTACATTAGTAATTCCATTTATTATTCATCCCAACTTCCTTCTGTGCTAGAATTAACAGATGAGAACACAGAAGGTTAAAGGGTTCCAAACCATCAAAGGTTGAATTGTGTCCATCGAAGAAGTGCATGTTGAAGTTGTAACTCTGCCATGGGGGTGGGCAAGCTCTCTCGGAGGTAAGCTCTGTTGGTGCTAGCAGTTCTGCTAGTGCCACGCTGGCTTACCCTTTCGCTTGCTAACTATGAGGTCAGCAGTTGAAACCACCTGTTGCTCCACAGGAGAAAGAGAATACTTTTACTCTCATTCATTGTCTCAGAAAACCTCGGGGCAGTTCTATCCAGCCCTATGGGGTCACTGTGAGTTAGAATCAATTCAGCGGCTGCAAGAATGGTGCAGAGGGTTAAGCTCACAGTTGCTTATCAAAAGATTGGCAATTTGAATCCATCCAGAGGCTCTATGGAAGAAAGATCGTCTTCGGTAAAATTGACAGCCAAGAAAACCTATGGAATCCACTCTACTCTGTCAGATGGGATTGCTCGGAGTCAGAATCAACCACAACATCAGTTCCATAAGCAGGGTGTTATTCCCCCTGAGGGCCATCCCCACAAAAAAAAAAGAGAGAGAGAGAGAAGAGACGCAGAGAGAGAACATGATGTGATGCTGCAACTGTGAGCTTAGGTCAAGGAACACTTGGAGAAGCCAGGAGGAAAATGGAACTGACTTTCCCTCACAGACTCCAATGGAACCAAACCAGAGAGATATCCTGGCCTCTCAGCCTCCGGATGTGTGACACGGTATGGTTCTGTTGTTTAAAGCCATCATTGTGGTATTCTGTTACAGCAGGTCTAGAAAATCAAGGCAAGGACCGTGCCCAATGGTAGACAGCAAATGGCTGGTGGAAATAGGGCGGCAGCTTGACTTCTGTAACAGAAGAGAACAGATTGCTGTAAGATGAACTGAGGATGACAGATAATGTGTGCTGGGTGTGGGGGCAGTGTCAATGAAGGCTCTTGTGAGGAAATGGCATTCAAGTGCTTCTTACAATGCGATGAGTAGTGAAGGAAATGAAGGATGCATTCAGGGTGCCTCTGACCTCAATTCCACCCAAATTAATTACTTATCACTGACTAGTCCAAGTTACAATATAATTCTGAGATAAACTATCCATAATGACTGAAGAGATCTTAGTTTGGAGTTCTTTTTAACGCCACCTGTGTGTTTTAAGGTAAACACACTCCACCAGGATGTCTGCTTGCCCACACCCAAAACATCCTCATCTTCACTGCTACCTGGGGTTCCTGTGTCGTCATTCGTCATCACACTATCAGGAAGGATGGCCACAATCATGACTGCTGTTGAATATTTGATTGCAGGTCCTTGTCACCCTAGACAGAATAGACTAAGAATTAGATGCACACAGATTGGAGAGAAACAGCTTTCATTTTTTCAGGATGTCATACCTTCTCGATAAAGAGCTCAATAGAACATACCAAAGAATATTCTTGGGATTCTTAGGATTAATGTTATTAATTAGAGAATTCAACAAGGTTTTCATTAGCTAGCATTGGCTTAGTTCTGATTCATCGCTCTCCTAGGTCCAACAGAATGAAGCACTGCTTGCTCCGGCACCATCTTATGTTTGAACCCATGATTGTAGCCATTGTGTGCCTCTATCTCATGTCCAAAGGACATGTTATCTGGGGGTTCGGTGCAAATTCATCGCAGCAATGGAATAAAATGACAATAACAAAAAACGGAATTTTATAGATATTATCATTTGCTCTAACATATTACAAGGCATTTAAGAATAGATCTTACAAAAATGAGCATGGTATTTACACATATAAAATTCTACATTAAATTAAAATATTTACATTAGAAAACTTTACTGGAAATTGTTAAGAAGGATCAGGGGATTAAATAAAATACACTGCACAGAAAATGTCATACAGGGGCATCCTGCGAGTATCTGCTCTTAAGCATATTACATGATGATGGTTATCAGTTTGATAAGTGAAGTTCTTTTGTTTTAGAAAACTTCTAAGCAGCAGATAGCACTTTGACTTTGCGTTTCACCAACTCTGTGCCTAATCTCCTACTTCTTGTCCAACTCCTCTGCTCAACTAAGGTGAGTGTAACATAACCATTCACAGGTTTGAGGATCAGGGCATGAACACCTTTGCTGTTACTAGCTGCCCTGGAGGTACTGTGATTCATGGTGACCTGGTAAGAAATGAGAACATTGTGGCCCAGTCAGGCTCTAGGGACAAAATCTTGGTATACGTGAGCCCATTGCTTTTTAAAAATCTTTCCAAAATGATACATTTTATTATATGTTTGTTTAGCATTGCTCACAGCCTCAGGTTTTGATTGTTCCATTCTCACATCTCAGACTTTTTCTCTGGGATTACTTTCCCTCTTTCAGAATGGCATCCATTGGAAATGATTATTAGCTTTAAATTCTTTTTATTTTGTTTACCTGTGAAAATGGCACGATTCAATCTTGAATCTTTCCAAGTACATAGATCCAGTTGTTCTTTTTTTCTTTCAAAATTTGATATTATTCTAGGATTTTATTACATTATTATCATTCAGAGGTCAGCTCTTGATCTAATTGCTATTTTTTTATAGCCAGTTTAACTTTACTCCCTACTGTTTAAGACCTTATTTGTACCTCTGGTATGCTGATACCTTACCATAATGTTTCACAGTGATGAATCTGATTTACATTTTTTTAGTTTATTTGAGGGTTTTTTCCCCCCTGCTTCCTGAGTTTGAGGATTTAGTTTCATTGTCTCCCCAAATTCTCCCTTGTTGAGCTCTTGCTATGTTTTCTGAATGGAATAATTTTATTCTTCTTGTTCCTAAATCACCATTTTGTGGTTTTATAGTGTCATCTCTCTTTCTCTGATGCATGCTGAAAAATAGAATGAAATCTATTTTCTACATTAAAAACTGTCCCTTGAGCTATAGCAGTTTAAGGTACACATGGAGACATTATGTCAATGATTTTTATTTCCCGGAACTTCAATTTAGTTCTTTATGCATCGTCTATTTTACATGATGTTTTCCTGTGCTACTGTTATTAAATTCATGTACGGTGTTCTTTAAATATTTTAAGCATATTTATAACTTGGATTTGTGTGTTGTTGCTATGTACCCTTGAGCCAGTTCTGACACAAAACAGTCCCATGTACAATAGACAAACACTTGGTCTTATATCCGCTCCACAATTGTTCTCATGTTTGAGCCCATTGCTGCAGCTCTGTACCTATCTATCTCCGTGAGGGTATCTCCATTTTCCCTCTGACCCTCTCCTTTGCCAACCATACTGTTCTTTTCCAGGACCTTGTCTTTCCTGCTAAAAGTTTGTGGACAAAGTTTCTGTATCTCGAGACCATGCTGTCTCTACTTCTTTCTACTTTTTTTTCTTAGTTTTTTTTAGGCATCACTGCCCTCTGGTGGTGGGAGTACGAGGCCCAGCCTTTGCTCCTGTGAACTGGAATTGAACCTCCATCCCAGTGGGCCGCAGTCCCGCGCACAACCACTACGCCACCGGGGCTCAGCCTCTTCTTTCTACTTTTTGTTGTTGTTGTTGTTGTTGTTCTGGAAATCTATTGTATCTCCAATAGTCTTTGCTGACATCATACTTCAAAGACATCTGTCCTTTGGTCTTCCTTATTCACTGTCCAAATTTTATATGCATCCAAGGCCACTGAAAAGACCATCGCTTGGGTCACATAGAACATAAGCCTCAAGGTGACATCTTTGTTTTCTAACACGGCAAAGAGGACCTCGTGCAGCAAGTCTATTCAGTGCACTATGTCGTTGGATACATGACTGCTGCTTTCATGAGCATTGATTTTGAATTCAAGTAAAATTAAATTCTTGATAACTTTAATATACTCAGCTTGATGTTGTGTATGGTGCCAGTTGTGTAGATGTTTATTTTCTTTATGATAAGGTGGGATCCAGACTTGAAGTCTGAAGTCTTCAATCACAATTGATAAATGTCTTAAGCCTTTGGCACTCTCAGTAAGTAAGGTGGTGTCATAAGCATATCATAGGTTGTTCTGGGGCCACATTCTTTGTAATTCAGTCCATCTTCTCAGGTTGTTTGCTTAGCATTCATTAAAAGGATAGCATTCATTAAAAAGCATGTTGAGCGGTTACCACCCTGACACCCACTTTTCCTAATTTTAAACCATGTAACATCCCTGGCAAGGCATTCAACTGGTGCCTTATAACCTTGAGAATAGGAATTTCAGAGCTCTTCATTGAACTTGTTGAGAATGTGTGCATGGGTCAAGGGGCAGCTGTGCAAACAGAGCAAGTCAGCACTGCATGGATTAAAATCAGGAAAGGAAGGTTGTATCCTCTCAACATTCTTTTTGATCTGTATGCTGAGCAAATCATCAGAGAAGCTGAATGGTATGAAGAAGCGTGAAGCACCAGATTTGGAGGAAGGCTTATTAACAACCTTCAATATGCAGATGACACACCGTACTGGCTAAAAGTGAGGAGGACTTGAAGCATTTGCTGATAAAGATCAGGGATTTCAGCCTTCAGTATGTATTACAACTCAAAGGGGGCAAATTCAACACCCTCACAACTGGAACAATTGGTAGCATCGTGATGAAGGGAGACAAAGCTGACATCAGGACTATGCCTTAATTGGATCCACAATCAGTGTTCATGAAAGCGGCAGTCAAGTGATCCAAAGACAAGTTGCATTAGGTAATGCACAGGACTTCATTCAAGTATTGAAAACAAGGACATTACTCTGAGGACTAAGGTGTGTCTTAGCCAAATGATGGTATCATCAATGGCCTCCGATTCCTATGAAAGTTGGACATTGAATAGGGAACACAGAAAAAGAAATAATTGATATATTTGAATTGCTTTGTTGGAGAAGAATCTTGAAAGTAACATGGACACCTTAAAGGAGAAACCAATCTGTCTGGAAAGAAGTAAGGCCTGAGTGTTTCTTAGAGCAGTGGTTCTCAATCTCTGGGTCACGACCTTTTCACAGGGTTTGCCCAATTTATAGCAGTAGCAAAATTACAGTTAAGAAGTAGAAACAAAAATAATTTTATGGTGGGGCAGGTCACCACAACATGAGAAACTGTATTAAAGAGTGGTTGCCTTAGGAAGGTTGATAACTACTGCCTTAAAGGAAAGGATGGTACAACTTGGTCTTTTGTGCATTGGATATATTGTCAGGAGAGATCGTTCTTTATAAAGACATCATGCTTGGTAAAGTGGGAAGCAGAGGAAAGGAGGATGGCACCTGACAAGATGAATTGACACAAGGGCTATAACAATGAATTCAGGCATAGGAGCAGTTGTGAGCATGGTACAGGACTGGGCAGTGCTTCGTTCCCTTGTGCACAGAGTCACTGTGGGGACCTAATGCACAGAACACGCATATTTACAGTATAGGAAACCCATAGAGTTACTCTGAGTTAGAATAGACTGCACGGCTTTGTGTTTCTTTTTGTGTGTGTGCTCAATTTAGTAAAACCATTTTGCCCTGCCACCAAGTGATGTCAGAGTAAAGATCTCTAAAAGTGACAAAATACCAACAACTGGCTCTATATGTAAAAAAAGCAAGAGAATGGGATATTATTTAATCTTTCAAAATATTGAACTTCTATAGTATGCAAAATATTGACTAAGAAAGCCAGTGCTTACACAAGCAGTGTAATCACAGTTTGTGGGGAAATTCCATTGTCATTTAAGTCAATTTTTCCATAAGTGTTTTTAAGGTCCCTGATATATGCCACATACCCAGACTATTCTCTAAATCCTATTCTTGTTCCTCTTTCACAAAAACACTTAATAATTAATCAACAAGCAATTAAACATATATATATATATTTGTATGGTAGGCTTGTATAAATTAATCACCCACGCATTGTGCTTGACCTCAGAAGGGATTTTTGCTTCCCTGACAGAACCTCCCCCACCTTCCAATACAACTTATAAGAAAATGGTAAGCATTGTTCAAGTTGAACTAGAAAATGGGCAAGCATTTGCTAAACAGCAGCAAGAGTCCTTCAACTAACTGGGACCTAAGCCATTGACGTCAGTGCACAAAAGCCAAAATATTTTCCCCTCCTCCATAGCTCCAGACTGTAAACATCTAGCTTGCATGCAATTAGCCTGATGACTGGAGAATGGAGGGAATGAATGTGAAATGCATTTCCCCAACACAGTGGCCCAAGTGTCAGAGAAACATCTTCAGGCCCCTGGCAAATATGGAAATGTGTCTGCATCTGTGTAGCACACACAGGTAGCAGAGAGAGAATAAAATAAACAAAGCCATCCTGATCATAGATGCAAGAGGAGCCTGTGAACCAAGAGCACCGAACAGAGTGCTTCTCCTTTACCAGCAAGTACAATCCATTCAATGTTCTCTGTTTTTCTATACCTTTTTGGCTTAAAAATTTTTAGCAGATTTCCATTTTAGGTTGGATATATTCTATTGCTTCTATGAAGCCAGGTTTTAGTGATCTCTTTCTTGTAGTGTTCTTACTCAGAGCAGGGTCTTTCTATTAGAAACTCATGAGCGGGTGTCCATGGTTTGAGGGTTTGTTTTAGCACAGTGCAGATTGCATTAAGTTTGCAGGTAACCTTTCAAAAATTGCTTACGTGAGCCAAATTAGAATGAATGTCTAAAAATGCAAAAGGTCTCTTTCTAAAAGTTTTACCTGGAAATGGAGAAAGTCCTCATAGAGCTCTCTCAGTGTATACATGTGGCTTGGGAGTAAATTGAGAACATTTCAAAGCTGTCATTCAGATAAAGCTGATCTCATTTGTTCTGTAAATATATTTATGGCTTTTAGATAATTTTTAAGTTGTTGTGAGGGACAATACCTTCCTTCAGTCTCAAAAGTTCCCTGACCCCTGGCCTAGATCAATCTAAAATCAGCTGCAGTAGCTATCTCTTGTGTCATTTTCTCATGCCAGCTTGAACTTTTGACAGTTCCCTGTTGATGTATGATTGAAGTCATTTTTAATTATCCTTAGCAAAAAATTGAAACATTTGACAGTAATCATGCTCAGTAATTTCCACATTATATTAATCACCTTTTTAATGGGCCAAAGTCTAGTTAGTCTCAGGATAAAAGTAAGAAGTGAGCAAAATGAAAAAAGTCTAAAGCTGATAAATTTTATATAATACTGCCACGCATTATCTGCTGCCATTGAGTTGATTCCAATGAACAGTAATCCTATACAGAATTTCCAAAGCTGTCAATCTTTACAGGGGCAAAAGGTTGCATTTTTCTTGCACAGAGTGACCGATGGACTGAAACCACCAGCATTGCAGTTACCAGACCAACTATTACCTGATAATATCATTTTATTTAATACAACAAAGCAAAACACCAACAAGGTCATCGAGTCAATTCCGACTCTTAGAAAGTCTCTAGGACAGAATAGAGCTGTCTCCTAGAGTTTTTGAGGTTGTGAATCTTTTTCTTTGTTAGTAAATGCTTTTATGGGGGGCTCCTACAGTTCTCTTCACAATCCATCCATCCATCCATTGTATCCAGCACACTTGTACATAGGATGCCATTTTCAAAGCATTTTCTTTCTATTTGAGCCCTTGATATCAGCTCCTCATTTTCCCCCTCCCTTCCCCATCCTCCCTCCCACATAAACCCTTGTTAAATTATAAATGATGATTTCCCTTCCGCCCCCAGAGGCCCTTCATAGATTAGATTATAAATTATTATTATTATTATTTTCATATCTCACACCAACCACTGTCTCCCTTTCCCCATGTTTTTTGTTGCTCTCCCCCTGGGGAGGAAGGCATGGTTATCTATCAATCATTATGATCAGTTCCTGCTTTCTCCTTTTCTCTCCCCCTTTCCCTGCTACCAATCTATTGCATCACTATTCCCACTCCTCTTCCTAGATTCTGTGTGTCATGAGCATCCATTTCTTATTTATACTTGTGTACATGTTCCAGTCTAGTCTGAATTGAGAAGCAGCACTGGGTTCATGGTAGTTGGAGTGAGGAAACCTCAAGGAACTTGAGTGCTTCATCAATAATTTCCTGCACCCTGGTTGACTCATCCCTTCCCTGTGACCCCTCTGTGAGGGGGTTGTTCCATTGTCTACAGATGGACTTTGGATCTCTGCTTCAACTCCTCTCGTTCTCAACAATATGTTTTTGTTTGTTTATTTTTTTGTTATGTGTCTTCTGATGCCTATTACCCGCCCCGATGACTCCTCATTATCTCACCACCAGTGTGCTTCTTCCATGTGGGCTTTTTGCTTCTCTGATGAATGGTGACTTGTGTAACTTCAAACCTTTAAGACCCCAGATGCTATGTATTTTAATAGTTGGGCACCATCTGCCTTCTTCAGCACATTTGCTTATGCACTAGTTTTGTCTTCAGCAATTGTGTCGGGAGGGTGAATATCCCAGACTGCCTACTTGTTAGAAAAAAATGTTCCTGTATTGAAGGAGAGCATGAGCAGAGATGTGAAGTCCATCCACTACCTCAGTGTATTGCTGCGTAAATATATGTACATACGCCGATACCTCTATTTTTGTGGACTAATATATTTACATATGTATACCTCTATGTTTATACTTCAATACATTACTTTGCTTCCGAGGTTCCTCCTCTGTTTTCTTTTACCTTCATCCTTCACCACCATCACTTTCCCCTTATTCCTGCCTCTTGGCACCCCCTTTCAGCTAACTTGCTGTTGCTCTAACATGACCCCTCCTGCCCGAATCCATAGCTCTTCCTTGTTATTGACTCTAATTCCCTAGTTGTTCCCCTGTCTATGGTGCTGGTTGCTCACTGCACCCTTTCCCCACTGCCTTCACCTCCCTCTCCACCCAGGTTTCCCTGGGACTCTTGGTCCCACTGGCTTCTCCTCAGGTACACTTTCAATGCCTATCTTATACAGGTAGGCTCACCAACTATGACATAGCCCAACTGATTAAAAAAAAAAAAGATCAAAAAGAGAAAAGGAGAAGAAACAGGAAGAAAAAGAAAGGGGAGAAAAGAAAAAAAAACAAAAAGAGAAGAAATATACAAAAATCCCAGGTCTGGCCTTCATGACTATCCAGGAGCTGCTCCTCCCAGCCTAGAGTTTCTTTTGGGAGGCTTCCCAAGGGAGGTTCAATTCCAGCAGCGGCTCCACAGGAGCAAAGACTGGGCCTCCTACTCCCACCACCAGAGGACAGTGATGCCAAAAAAATGACTCATTTTAAATGGTTTTTAAGTAGTTAGAGAAAGTATATCCATAATAATCTTAAAGAATCTTCTCATATTAAGAGGTCATAAGAGAATCTGTATAGTTGAAGACATTAAATTCTAGAACCATCTCAGCATAACCGCAGAACAAAGATGCATAGATGCTTTGTTAAACATTGTCAGAACTTTCTAGAAACGAACACAAAACACTTCTTACCAAATTTGTTTTTACCAAGCATGATCAATACATTGTAGAAAGGTTCTGTTGTACTGTGCTATTCTAAGTGTCACATACTCCAAGACTATGTAGAACTACATCAAAATCTCAGTGCTGCCTCTTACAAAATCTAAAAATTTAAACACGTTAGCTCCTGTCATGCTCTATTTATCTTCTAATTTGTAAAATGGGACTAATGCTGCCAAGAAATGTAAGACTGAAAAGAATGCATGTTATCATCTGGGACATCTGACATGCAATAGTTTTTATTATTATTTCATACACTAAATAGTTTCTCATAAATGTCTCAAGTTATGCTTTATTTTTGGTGTCTGAAAGGTTTGTAAAAGAGTCAGATTCCCAAACTCTGTCCTTGAGATGATCAGTTTGTGGTGAGATGTAGAAAGAGCCCCTCTGATCGAAAGGTGAGAGGTGAGGCTGCTGGCTCCTGTTGGATCACTAAGAATTGGGGTAGAATGGGAGTAGAATTTGGAGTGGGAGAGTATGTAGATAGTCCCTTTGTTGAACCTGCCCCATTGTTCCTGTTCCTTTGCTAGGTTTGGGAATACCAACTTACATGGTATGTTCTATGTGAAAAAAATTTGCAAAATTGTTTTGAGACATAGTATCCTAATAAATGATGTAGAGTTACAGATTAAAGATCCACCTTGATTAAGTCAATGAGAAATGCAATCATATAAGCAAAAGATACTTTCAGTGGACTCATTTCTAATGATGCCCTCAATAACATTACTTTGGGATTCAGATGGTTTGATGACATGTGATTTCTCACTTTGATCAAAGCTATACTTAGCCTTCGAAATTTCTGGGAGAGTAGCATATATCCCAAACCCTCACCTTGTTTTTGTCAATTGTCATTGAGTGGACTCGGACTAATTTAACTCTATGTACAACATAACAGGTCTACTCGATCCCACGCTATCTCTTAAGGGTAGGCATTTTGGAGTCTGTTGTGGCTATCATGAAGTGTCTTCCAATGTAGGGGGCCCATCTCCCAGCACTATATAAGACAATAATCTGTTAAAATTCTTGGGTTCCATGCCTCGAATTTTTGAAAAAAAGACTACCAAATCTTTCTTCCTAGTCTGTCTGAGTCTGGGAGCAAAGCTAGCATCTGTCCACTATGGATGACTCTGTTGGGATTTGATATGGAAGTCTCTGCTGGTTTCAGAGCAACATGAAAGACATCACAGTTCAACAAAATGACAAATGAGTGGTAAAGCCCCTCACTCCTACTATATTATTAGCCCTTCTGTGGTTTTCCAAGTACAATTATGATGCATGAGAATATAAATTTCTAAACATTTCCAGCTGTTGCTGGAATTCCTGGATTTACTATTACTGGAACATATCAGACCCAGATATCTTTTGTTTTATTTTCTCTACATCATAACCTTAGTTATCAATCCTTGGTTAAGAATGCCTCTTCAAATTCTACCATCAGATTTCCTCAACTATGATTTCCAATGAAAAGACCCCCTTCTCTGGGTGACAAAGAAATTAACTAAAAAACTCAAACCAAACCTTTTGTCATCAAGTTGATTTCAACTCACAGATTCCTGGTAGGGCAGAAGAGACTTCACTTTGGGATTTACAAGTTTATAGATCTTCAGGGAGCAGAAAGCCTCACCTTTCTCTCTGGGAGTGCTGGTTGAGTTGAACTGCTAACCTCAAGGTGTCTGATATCCCACTCTGCCACCAGAGATCCTTGAAATTAACTCTGCCATTCTGTGATTCTTTTTAAAATAGTTTTTCCTGATCGATCCTTCATATATCATAAGCTCAATAGTTCGGTGATATTGAAAAGAGTTGGATAATCCTCATAACAATCAGTTCTAAAACATTGTCTTCCTTCGTGTCCTTATTTATTAGCTCTTCTTTTCCTCCAGACTCCCCTCCCATATCCCCTATAAGCCACTAATCCTGTCTCTACAGATTTACCTGTCCTGGATTTCACATACTGGAAAGTATTAAATGTAATAATAATAATAATAATAATAATAATAACAAAATTAACCAGAGAAAAACTTCAAGCAGGAACTATTAAAAATGAGAACAAATTTAAATAGGTCAAAAGGGAGATGAAATGCTCACAGGCGAGATTTTAATCTAACAAGTAAAGACCTCTACCTTCCCTTTGACCTTTGGTCTGCAAGGTTGGCAGTTCAAAAGGACCAGCCACTCCGAAGAGGAAAGACCCAGTTCTCTCCTCCCTTCACAGGGCCAGTGCTACTCCGTATGGAGTGGCTGTGAGTTGGCACTGACTCAAAGATACGGAGTTTGATCTTGGATTTGGTTCGCTCTGCACCAGTCCACTTTGTTTTGCACTCTGCAGGAGAGCAAAGTTATTCGCATCCCTGTCTGTGGTCAGAAAAGATTCCCCGGAGGCACGTTTTTTCTTTCATTTCTTTTTTCTCTGCAGACATTAAGTCCCCATACTCCAAATGTAGGAAATGATGTCCGCCGTCATTGTTGCTTGGTGCCACGGCCTCTGTTCTGAGCCCCCAGTAACCCTGTGCGTGACAGCGCGAGGCACTGCCCGGTCCTGGGTCTTCCGCACAATTGTGGCTGTGCTTTGTCATAGCCACTGTGTCCATCTCTCTGAGGGCCTTCCTCTTTTTCACCATGCCTCTAATCTACCAACCACGATGTCTGTCTCCGGGGACTGGTCTCTCCTGACAACATGTCAATTCTAGAAGCAGATTTGAACTATCGCGCCACGTGCAGGTTCAGCACTAGATATTTGATTTAAGAAGGTAGTATTTATTTTAAAAATGACAGGTACCCTGGCCTGAGATGCCAAGTAATTTACGATGCAGTTAGATGCATTCAATAGAGCCCCACTCTATACATCTCAAACCCAAACTCCAAACTCATGGCTAGCATCTAGATGCCAACCAATAGCAAGCCGATAGACAAAGTACAATGTCCCCTGTGAGCTTCTGAGAAGCCCAGTCTTTTTCCTGCAGAGCAACTGGTGATTCAAATAACTGACCTAGCAATTAGCAGTCCATTGAGTATCCACGATGTCATCAGGATGCCTATTTTATGTGTCTAGCTTCCCCCCAGTTTTCAAATTTGGAAGAGCATTATTGAGCCCAACTTTTACTTTTCTGACTCCCGAGCTGTTTCCAGGGAAGAATTGTTTTGGAAAATCTGAGTAAGACCTACTGAGCAGCATTCCAAGATGCACCAAAGCTTTCAAGGATGAGCCAGCACAGAAAGGAGTTGAGATGCAGCAGGGAGATCCACAAGCAGGGTTTTCCACAGGACGTCTGAATAGAAATCATTTCTCACAAAGAACTAGTATCTCTCAAGAGCAGAGACCTTGTGTGTTTTTTTTTAACATGACATTTTTTAAGAGCCTAGAAAACACATCTGAAAGCCCGGCATGAGAAGCTTTCAAAAAACTTGCGGAAAACTTTCATTATACTTTCAGGGAAATTTTTTCATAAATTTTGAAGTTCTCTTATATATGAGAGAGAATAACAAAACAGTTTATATTCTAAAGTGGCAGCCAAAAGAGTATTTAATTTTCAATGCAGAAATATTAATATAATGGAAATTTATTATTTGCAAATATTGTTCTTTTTACCGAATAGCATCTTGGTTATCTTGTTCACTGATATTTTCAGGAGGGCTTAGTTTTTAAAAATCATAGATTTAGAACTGAGCTATTTTCACTGGGCAAGGGAAAACACTAAACAACACCTAAACCTACATTATTTTTTAAACTAGTTGCTTGAACTTTTAAATTTAAAGTAACATATGTATGCAAAAAATCACATACAAAATATAAATGCTAATTAAGGATATGCAAAAATCCAAATATAGTTAACTGCTTCTTTTTATTATTATTATAATTTTATAGACCTATCACACAATTTATATCCATTCACAAGCAATTATGTTGTTCTATCCCATCAAATAGAGTTACACAATCATCAATGCTATCCCCATTCCTCCCACTACTTCCTGTCGCCCCCACCCCCAGTCTCTTCCCTTACCCTCAGGGAACCATTAACCATTACTCGTGTTACTGTTTCTGCAGGGTGATCTGTCTTGACCTTTTGTATCAAACAATCTTAAATGTACAAGTGAACATATACAAATCTAACATGATTAATGAGGTAAAACATATAACAGTCTTAATAGTAAGGGGAGGAAATACTAAAGAACTAGTGGATAATTATGTGGTTCACCAGTGCCATATGACACCCTGGATTTGCCACCCTTTCCATGTGACCCTTCTGAGAGGGACTGTCCAATTACCTTGCTGGTGGTCTGGAGACTCAACTTTGTCCATGCCTCAATCACATTAAGCTGGTTGAATGTTTTTGAACTTCTGATACCTCTTCCCATTGATAACCTATGAACACAAAGCCTTCTATGTAGGCTTTGTCGCTTCCCTACTGAATGGCTACTTCTTTCAATTAAATGTGTTTAAGACCTCAGATGATGTGTCTTTTGATAGCTGACACAACTTTCTTCACCACGTTTGCTTATGGACCTGCTTTTTCTTCAGCGATCGTGTTGGCAGGGTGAGCATCATATAGTATCAGATTATCAGAATAGACTATTCTTGCACTGAGGCAGGATGTAAGTAGAATTCTAAAGTTCATTTGCTTTCTTGTTACATATGTGTGTGTTGCTTTTCCCCACATTTATGTTTACATGTCAATCGCATTTCATGACTCCTCTCAGATACAATTCAATTGTTTAAATACATCAAGAAAAGCTACCCACTCATGACCATAAATTTTAGAACACCCGCTATTCTCCTGTACCCATCATTATTGGCTCCCTGTTCCCATTTCCACCCCTTCCCTCCAATGTCCCACAGGAACCATTGGTCCAGTTGCTTTCTCCATAAGGTTTCTCATCCTGGATTACTTATATCGATAATCACCAAAAAAGAGAGAAAGTTACAAGTATAACAAGAGTAATGACATAGAACAGATATCTCTGTTTAAAGAACGAAAAGGACTTGTTAAAAACTATCATTCTATAAAAAAAATTATCATTCTAGTCCCTATTTCTTTCAGATTACTTATCCCAGGTTCTGTTTACCTAACCTCTCATATATCGTTGTGTTCTTCAATAATCATGTTCAAAAGACTAGCATCCTATAAGTCCACTAATTTACTTTTAAGTTAATTTTATCAAAATTGATGAAGGGCATAAAGAAAATAACCATATTTTATATGTGTATATTCTTTATATTTATAGCCAGAGTACATTTTAACTACCATAATTCAGTATAACATTTTGAAAATGAAAGTGTATGAACTGACAATTACTCATTAAAATAAACCCCTCTTAATACTAGTAAATGATCTTTTTGGGGGGGCCATCACTGCCCTCTGGTGGTCGTGGGAGCTACCCAGCCTTGCTCCCAGAGAGCTGCTGCTGGATTTGAACTGCCAAGTCAATGGGCTGCAGTCCCGCAATCAAACTCTACACCACTGGGGCTCAGCCCTCTAGTAAATGATCTAACAGATATTTTTTGAAATATAAATAAGGCATTAAGATAATTATAGAAAGGTGGTTCAACTAATAGAAAAATGCCATATTTTCAATAAGAACTTAAAACTGATACTGTGTTGTATTTGCCTTTTACTTCTCACCAAATAAAGTTGAAATCTTTGACTGTTTTCTTTCCTCCCTCTCTTTCCCTACAGTTTGATGTGCTTCAGTATGGTCCCCTGGGTTTCATGCTCCAAACTTTACCTTTAACTTTAACCATGAAGCCTGTACTCTAGATAAATTTTAGATCCCAATGCATGTGATGCACACGAGGCCCCAGTTCTTAATGGATAATCTTTCCTCTTGTTTGAATGGGATAAATTCAATGCCTCACCTTTAGCACTCTACAAATCAGGCCCCATTCCTAACTTTCCACTGAGGGTCCACTTGAGCCCTCTATCTTGGCCATGCATATTCAGCTTCCTTCTCTTAAGCAAGAACCCAAACTCCAGACCCCTTTGTCCCAATGTGATCCTAGCAGGCTGTTGGCATGGAGTGTGGCTTTCCTGTGATGCACTTTCTCTCTTTCATATTGGGAATTTTTTTCTTTTCCTTTTTATTTTTCTCCTATGTAGAGTGGTTTGTTCTTAACATTTGTAGAAATAAGTATTTATGATTTTTCTCCTTTTGGAATGTTACAAATCATTTTAAGGTACCCTTTCACTTCATTTTGGCTCTAAAGCTCTCAATTAGCTAAAGACTGAAATTGATTTTAAAAAGAAACAAATCCTAAAAGTAAGTATTTATAGATATCAGGAATCTTCACCAAATGAGTAAAAGAACCCACAGAATGAGGAAAATTCTTGACAATGACACATTGAATAAGGGCCTAATCTCTAAAAGCATACAGAAAATAGCAACACCTTCACAAGAAAAAAGATGAGCAATCCAGTGAAAAAATGGGCAGAGGGCATGAACAGGCAGTTCACCAAAGACGATATTCAGGCAGCCAACAACTATCTGAAGAAATGTCTGTGCTCACTTTCTATTCACGAGATGCAATTCAAAACAGTGATATGGTACTACATCATCCTGACATTGTAGCAGAATTAAAAAGAAATACTGGAGAGAATGCTTGGAGATCAAAACTCATACACTTTTGGTGGGACTGTGAAAGTGCACAACCATGGTAAAAGAGGCACGACCCTCTCACGTAACTGAGAATAGAAATACCATGTGACCCAGCAATCGCTCTACTTGGCAGATGAGTATGTGCTAGAGAAATAAGGGCCAAAACACCAGTAGAGAGACGTACACCCACGTTCTGATCACTGCAGCACTATTCATTGTAGCACGAAGATGGAAACAACATAAATGCCTCTTGGCGGAAGAAAGGATCAACATTGGCATGTGTGCACAATGGAATACTATACCTAGCTAAAGAGAAAAAATGAAATGGATACATCCTGTGTCATGAATAGATTTGGAAGATATTAGGAAGATTTGCCCCAGGCAATACACCATGTTTTGATTTTTTTGATGGCTGCTTCCACAAGCAAAGACTGGAGTACTTGAAAACTTGTCTTTTCCCCATTTATAGTGATATTATTTTATTGGACAATTTGTGAGGGTCCTTATTTTCTTTACACTGACTTGTAATCCATATTGAAAGTTGTACTCTTTCATTTTCAACAGTAAACATCTCAAATCGTTTTCTCTTTCAGCAGTTCACTTAATGATAACAATTTTGAAGGAACTATAAGAGATGTTTCGTATGTCCTTGCCTATTATTGAGGAGTTCCAGGCAATGTTTGCACTGGAAATAAAAACTATGAGAATTAATGCCCAGATGGTATTTAAAATTAAGGGGATGTACGAGGCTGCAAAGGGTAACACAGATCTACATAGTAACACTACAGAAAGAAAAAAAAGAAGATGGAATCCTGAAACAGCATGGCATTCTCAGGGTAGGGAGATGATGGGGAACAAGCAAATAAGCTAACATAGAATGAGAAGGAATGGCCAGCACTGTAAGAGAATATCAGAGAAATGTGGCTTCCTAGAAGCTGGGTAGTAGACTATGTAATAAAGAGCAGAGAATGTCCAACCTTCTAATCCTTAACTTAGCATCATGAACGTCATTGGAGAACATGACCACATGGAAGAAGAACACGAACTTACGTGATCATGAGGTGCTGATGGGATCAGGTATCAGGCATGTAAGACCCAGAACAAAATCAAACCCTATATGAATGGAGGTTTGGAGGAAGGGTGCATGAAGTGGAGTTCCCAAAGCCCATCTATAGATAATTGGACATTCCCTCACAGAAGGGTCCCAAAGAAGAGATGGACCAGTCAGGGTACAGTATAGCACCAAGGAAACACACAACTTTCCTCTAGTTCTTTGGTGTTTCCTTCCTCCCACAGTCATGACCTCAATTCTACCTTACAAATCACATTAGACCAGAACATGCACACTGCTACATGTAAGAGCCCAGAACACAGGGATTCTAGAATAGATAAACCCCTCAGGGACAACAATGAGAATAGAGATACCAGGAGGATAAAGGGAAGATGGAGGGAGAAAGGGGGAATCAATTGCAGGGATCAACATATAACCCCCACTCAGGAGTATGAACAACAGAAAAATGGGTGAAGGATGACAGAGGACAATGTAAAATATAAAAATAACAATCTGTAGCTTATCAAGGGTTCATAAAGAAGGAAGGGAGGAGGGAGGGGGAAATGAGGAACTGCTATCAAGGACTCAAGAAGAAAGAAAACACTTTGAAAATGATGGTGGCAGCATAGTACAAATGTTCTTGATACAATGGATAAATGTATGGATTGTAATAAGAGAAGTAAGAGCCCCCAATAAAAGTACTTAATAAAAATTTGAAAAAGAATACTTGTAATAAAGAGATCAAGTCAACATCTTTCAGAGATGTTCTCAAAAGAATGAGAATACTGGAATGGATGAAAAAAATGGTAGAGAAAAAAATTATTTTTAGAATGTTTGCCTGTAAACAGGAGGTCCCTAGAAAGAAAGAAGAAAAAAATGATGAAGCAAAGGAAAGGATTTCTATTTTAATTGGGCGAAGTTCTTCAACTTGTGTGTTCACAGTGGCAAGGAAAAAGACACCATCTGCTGAGGGTGAGGATGAGATAGGAGAAAAGCAAGGATTATCAATCAGGAAAAGTTAATTAATTTAAAGAGAGATTCATCACCACGATAGTAGTTATTTTCCAGCTATATTCATCTTAGGGGATATAAAATAAGCAGAGTGTTTAATGGGAAAGAAAATCGTGTGCATAAAGAATGAATATCCCAATGAACCATAAAATCTGAAGTATGTAAGATGGAAGCAATCCTACAGTGACTTGGAATATTACACGTGAATATGATCATGGAAGGGGTTACAAAAGAACAAGATTCTATGAGGTCATGGAATTTCTACTGAGAGGTGAAGTTAAAGTAGATGGTTGAACTGAACTTGGGGCAAGCTCAAGGTGAATATATGACTTCTAAACCTTTGGAAAGTTGAGAAAAAGGACAAGAGGCTCAGAGTTAGAGGATCAGAGAAGAAGGGTAGGAGAATTATCTAGTATAGTTATTCCTATAAATCTTTTTTAATTGATGGGAATGCTCTCTCCATTGTTTAATACAGTAATCACTGACCATGTTACTGTTGAGCACATAAAGTGTGTTCAGTGTGGATGACTAACTAAATATTTCATGTAATTTGGATTACTCTTAATTTAAATAGCCAGAGAAAACTAGTGGCTACCATATTGTCGCAATGAGAATCAAGGAGGCCATCTGCCTTAGTATCAGAGTCAATGGACCAAAGATAAAAAGGAAAGGATCACTTCATGAGCAGCCCGTGCAAAATCATGTCAGACAAGAACTAGATGTACTTAGGAGAATGAGGACATGTGAACACTTTTATACTTATGAGTAACCATGAATTCCTGAAGCAGAATGACAGATTTCCAGGAGTTGGCGAGGGTTGGGATAGAGACATTAAGAGCAATGTAGGCATCATTCTCTCTACACTTATTATATCTTTATGCCTTTGGAGGATAATTCATATTTCATTCACTTCTTGTCTCTCAGAGAAACCAACATAATTGATATCCAATAGATATTTGTGAAATGAACTTTTAAAATATAAGTCTCTAAATATAGGATGTTCCTGTTGACATCCTCTATAATATAGAATGTGGACAATATATGGTGCTCTCCCCTGGTTGTAGGAACCTTGGTGGCACAAAGGTTAAGCTCTTGGCTACTAACTGAAAGATCAGCAGTTCAAACTCAGCCTCCTTGGGAGAAAAGCCTGGTGATCTGCTTCTGCGGAAACTTCAGAACCCCCGAAGAAGCATTTCTATTCTCTCCCATAGAGCTGCTAGGAAATGGAATCAATGGAATGACAACTGGCAACTGCTACTGTGCTGACTGCCCAGGCAACAAATGGTAGACAGGCTCTCAACTGTCCTTTTCAATTCACCTACTCGCTAAGAAGTAACAATGAACACTTGTAGGTTAAACACCCTTATGTGGACTCTTATTATCTGGTGATTTACCAAATATATAGCCACCAACTATTAAATAATTTCTATATGCCAATTACTGTGTGAAGAAAGTTATCATATTTTTTCAAGCTTCATAATCCAAGGGTAGTTGCTATAACTCATAAATTACAGATGAGGCTACTGAAACTCAGAGGTAGAGCTAGCCCATGTAAAATCATAAGGTAGTCAGTAGATGAGCTGAACTGAAGAGTTGGGTGGGATTGTTTCCCTGGACCGCCTAATGGCTCATAGATCACTGACTCTAATCACTGGCTCTCTCTTCCTCTTCTGCTTCTTAGTATGTTCTGTGGCCAAACCAAAAAAAAAGTTTGAAAGGAATAAGACAAAAAGGAAGGAATTAACTTTTGTTTTCGTCTTCCATTAACTCGTAAGACCATAATTGTTTCATGCGAATAAATGCTGGCTTATCTGTTTGCTCTATGAACGTTTTAAAAGATTTGGTGATTCAGTCAAATAATATGATGCCATACACTTTCCATAGATAGTAATTAACACTCTATTAACTTAAATAAATGAGTCCTATTATTTGCAAATAATTCTGTAAAAGTCATTGTATACATCAATAACCCTGTTCCTACCATTCCATTTGGCAAACATTTCCAAAGCATACGTTCTTCCGGCAAGAAAGTTTAAATGTACAAATAAAAATTCAAAAGGTACAGTGTAAGACATGAAAAAAATAATAATTTGGGTGGCGTAGTGGTTCAGTGTGGGACTGCGGCCCACTGGCGTTGCAGTTCAAACCTAAGCAGCAAGGCTGGTTAGCTCCCACGACCACCAGAAGGCACTGATGCCAAAAAAAATAATTTATAAATTATCAAAGATTTGTAAGGGAGGGTTGGATGGGAGGGAGGGGGAAAACAAGGAGCTGATACCAAGGGTTCAAGTAGAAAGAAAGTTTTAAGAATGATAATGGTGCGGCTGCGCCCCAGTGGCGTAAGTGGTTGAGTGCGGGACTGCGGCTTGCAGGCTTGGCGGTTCAAATCCAGTGGCTGCTCTCAGGAGCAGCACTGGGTAGCGCCCACGACCACCAAAGGGCAGCGATTGCCCCCCCCCCCACACACACACAAAGAATGTTAAAGGTAACAAATGTACAAATGCGCTTGAAACAATGGATGGATATATGGATTGTAATAAAAGTTGCATGAGCCCCCAATAAAATGATGTTTTAATTCAAAAGGTAGAGAACTAAATATTCCTGACACTGGGTTGGCCATTTTTATCATAATTTATCATTGGAAATTGAAGGTTAGCCATTTTCCAAGGCTGAAAGTTATTAACTTTCAAAGTCTGGATTTAAGCTTAAAATCTATGGCTCCAACCTTCTCCATTAAAATATCATAATTGCTTTTTTCATGCAGAAAGATAGAGACCAAGTAATGACATTCCTGTGTGTCAGTTTGTCATTTGCAGTCACCTCTGTGGTATTCGGAGACATCATGAATTATAATTTGCTTAAGCTAGCTTTTAAACATCCTGATCTCTTAGAAAATAAGAGTGGTTCTCCAGAGGGTCTGGAGGTGAAGTTGGGGTTGGGGAGTTCTTTACTCATTTTAGTACCCAGACTCAAAAACAGTGCCTGATACACAGAAAACGGTGAGATCATTGTCAGAAAGATCCCAGTCAATGAACACAACATCAAAGTTTTTAGTCTTACTCAGATGATGCCCTTTTTTACAGACTTGTTGTTTGTTTTCCAAACACTTAATCAAGGTGGCTTGGGGGAAGATGGTACTTTCCATCTATCACTTTTAAGTATTATTTTGATTCTGCATCTTAGTTAAATAATCAAGATTAAAAAAAAAACTCTCAGCCTTGACTGTAAAGTAACAGAAAAATGAAACTTGATTTGGTTCAGGATTTACTGACAGAAAAAGCTCAGTTGTAACAGAAATTATATCCAACATTTCTGAGGTTAATTTGCAATCAGGATGTTTACTCAAAGTGAATATTTGGGAGAATCTAAGAAACCTGAATTTTTTTCCTTTTATCTTAAGTTTCACCACTTGCTCAAATAGGAGGGTAAAGTGAGACCCCTGAATGCTTAAGAATTCTAAAATGATTAAAATTTCATTCCAAATTAATTCATTTCTAAAGCATCTTAAGCGCCTCACTTCTCGATGGATTGTTTATGTGATGTCTATAATTTACTTTACCCCCCACTATGGAATAGTTCTGTTTGTATAATAATTTCCCCTGATGCCCCTTCTCTAGCCTCAAAGAGGCCTTTCATGGCCACCCATGGTCATCCAGCCTAGTTATTCTATCAACTCTTTCTTTTTCTTCTCATCAGTAAACACCATCTAAATTTGTTATCTTTCTTTACCTGCTTTCAATTTCCCTGGCTATCTGACTGCACTGAAACGTAACACGTTTACAATGTCAAAGTCTGTGTGCGTTTATTCCCTGCCAAACCTCTGACCGTGAACATGAAAAGTACAAGCCAAACCCGGTGCCAGGGAGTGGGTTCGTCCTCATAGCAACCCCATAGGGTGCCCGAGTCTGTAAACCTTTGTCCCTTGCAGTGGATTTGAACCACTGACATTGTGGTTAGCAGCATCATACCTAACCTTACGTAGCCCAACCAGGACTCTGTTTTCATTGGGGTGTTGTTATTGCTATGTTGTTAGGGTCTTTGGAGTTGATTCTGCTTCATAGTAACCTTACCCACAATAGAAAAAAAACAATTACCAGTCCTGTACCATCCTCACAAGTGCTCTTGTATTTGAGCCCATCACTGCAGCTACTGTGTCCATTCATCTGTGGGGGGGGGGGGTCTTCCTCTTTTTCACCGCCCCTCTACTGTACCAAGCATGATGTCCTTCTCCAGAGACTGGGCTCTCCCAACAACATGTCCGAAGTGCTGGAGACTACGTCTTGCTATCTTTGCCACCAAGGAGCATTCTGGCTGCAGTTCTTCAAGATAGACTTGCTGGGGGGCAATGTATGATGCTTTTGGTATTCTTTGTCAGCTTCGTGATTCAAATGCCTCAATTCTTCTTTGATCTTCATTCAATGTTCAACTTTCACGTGCACATGGGGTCATTGAAAACACCATTGCACACTTTTGCTTTTCAATAGTCTAAAGAGGCTTTGTGCAGCAGCTGTACCCAACATAAAGTGTCCTTTGATCTTCTGACTGCTGCTTTTATAAGCACTGATGGTGGAGCCCAGAAATATTGAATCCTTAGCAAGTTCAATCTTCTCTCCATTTATCAGGATCTCCCTTATTAGTCCAGTCGGGTGGATTTGGGTCTTGTTTACATTGAGTTGTAATTGATCCTAAAGGCTACCATTGTGGATCTTCGTCAGCAAGTGCTTTCTCACCTAGATTGCTTATTCCTTCTTCATAGTCTGTCCCTAGTCTGTAAGCTCTGCTGAAACCTATTTACTACTGATGATATGGGAAATGCCAGTGGCACCACTTCCAGCATCAATGGCAACTTGCAACTACACACTACAACAAACTGATAGGCAAGTCGTGGGTAGATGGTAGATAGATATTCTCAAACACAAGATATTGTCTTCAATGGAATGCTAGAAGGGTTTCATCATCATAGATCAGCTTATTTGTTCTGCTCACATTTTACAGGTGTGGAAATCTTCTCAGTGTTACACTCTTGCCAGTTCGAGGTCAGGTTGGTGAAGTTGGCTTCACACCAGTCAGTGTTCAGGGTAAGTTTCAAATGAGCCCTCTGTCTTCGGAGTCAGCAGGCTTGAGCACAAGAAGTCAGTGGGTGTCGTTACCAAAACCCCAGATACCATGAGCTTGGTGATATTCTTATAATTGAGGTGACATTTGTTAACTTCCATGAGATAACTACTTCCACAATGGCCAAGTCAAACTACCAGTACAGTGCACTGAAACTACTGACCTCATTGCACATAATTGCTTGCACTATCTCATATATCTCAAAATAACAAATTATGATGCTCCCGTAGGCAAATCAGCTTTAAAAACTTAGAGAGACTAAAAAAAAGCGTAGGGAAAAGTCGTGAGATTAGATAAAAGTGTGGAAACTATGTATAAAATAATGTCACTCTAAAGTTGTAAACTGGTGAAAGGATACAGGAATTAAAATACAGCTGAAATACTTGGGGTAGACTTTTGGGAGGGCTAGCACCTCATTTTAAAGATCATGGTTTTGGATGTGTGGGAAAGAAGAATATTCTCCAAGGTGGGTGAGGGAGGGGGAGGAATTGAAATCAGACTAGCAAAATGTCTGATATGAAACACAAGGAAGGGAAAACCTTGGAACAATGGAGTGACCGTTGGAGTGACTAGTTGTTTCAGAAGCAAAATGAAGGCATCCTATTTGCAAATATTTCATTCCATGGCATAACTGGAAAATATCCAGTTTAATCAAATATGGAAGTGAACAGACTTGATCTATGTACCAATTAGAGATACCTAGTAGTATGTTAAGTAATGGTATAAGTTGTAGTATATGAGGCCTCGGTTCTGGAGTTGTGTCTGTTGGTGCCTGTTGGGGTAGAGCTTTGTGATGGAGAGAGAAAAATTCCATTCCCAGTGTGCTGCAAGCGGGTTGTATTCACATGCTTTTCACCAGGAGTGGCAGGATAAGTGCATCCTTAGAAAATACTATCATATGAAAAAAAAATCTAACTGGGGGGGGGGGATTATCTCACTTGCAGTAGAATAAAATATTAAGAGATTAACCTCAGTTTCCTCATCTGTAAAATGGGCTAAGTATACTGATACAATTTTTGTCAGTCATTGATTTCAACCTGGCTTAAAAAACCTAAATATAAACTCTAAAACCACAAAGACCTATCACTGAGGGTCCTAATACAAAATATAAATACACTATCAAACATAATGAAAAATGCCCACCTACAAAGACAAAATAGAGGACATTTGTGCAAATCAAAAGACTTCACAAAAAGAGCTAAAGGGGCATGCACAGAGTGGGAAAATATTTAGCAATGATGTACTCGATAAAGGGCTAGTTTTAAAAACCTATTGAAAACTGCAACACGTTAATAAGAAAATATACAAATCACCCTATTAAAATGAGCATGAGAGAGAAATACACAACTTACTAAAGGTAATATCCAAGTGGTCAACAGTCATTTGCAGGAAGGTCCACGTTCTTTAGCAATAAGAGGAATACAAGTTAAAACAACAGTGAGATATCCCCTCACGTCAACAGTCTGAGCAAAAGTAAAAACCAGAAAACAATAAATGCTGGAGAATATGTGGAAAGCGTGCAGTGCTCATGCATTGCTGGTGGGATTGTAGGATTGTATAGCCACTATGGAAAGCAGTATGGCATTTCCTTAAGCGCAGGCAAATGCAAATGCAAATCTATTTTTTAAATACCCTAAAGAAATAAAGAGCAAAACATAAACAGACATATGCATACCTATGTTTATTGCAGCAATTGCTATTATAGCAAAAAGATGGACGCCATCAAAAACTCTGACTCTAGAGGAAAGGATAAACAAACGCTGAACGATCATACAATGGAATCCGATGCAGCCTTAAAACATATCAGACACCTGAGACATGGACAACATTAGAGAACATTAGTAAAGGTATTCAATCTCCCACGTTTTATTTACAAAATATACAGATTGCTGTAAACTCGAGTTTATATCAAAGCCAAGATGAGGCAGTGGTTCTCAACAGGTTGGGTCACAACCTGGGGGGTGTCAAATGACCCTTTTGTAGGGTTCACCCTTTTCTTTTTGGGGGGAGTTCATTCTTTTCATAGCTGCAATTTTGCAGTTATGAAGTAGCAACGAAAATTTGTGTGTGGGGGGGGGGGCAGTAACAACATGAGAAACTGCGTTAAAGGGTTCTGGCTTTAGGAAGGTTGAGAGCCAGTGTACTGGGGCAACCCCAGGTTGACATCAGTCTGGGCCTGGGGGTGTAGACTTCAACATCCCACCAGACCCTCCTGGCATATTAACACCCCCAACCTCCAAGGCTTCGCTGACAAAGGGCTTCACAAGGGGCATGAAGATGGGGTTTTGGGGGTGAGTGGGAGGAGGTCAGCACCAAGTTCACCCCAGCAGGGGGTTGGGGGGTGTAGCAGTTACAGGACCAGACCTTCCAGAGCAAAGTTCAGTTTAGGTCTTGACGTCCAGTAAGGGCATCCGTTTGGGCTGGTAGCTGCTCTGCCAGCCATGGCCCACCTTGAGGTCTCCGACGTCAGAACGCAGTTCTTGGTCAGCCTCATGCAGCTCTTCAGCAGAGTCGTAGCAGTACTTGGGCAGCAGGTGGTGGCGAAGCCAGTCCACCTGCTTTTTCCTCTGTTCGTACATCAGCACAGCCACCATCACCCCAACCAGGGTGATGAGGAAGAAGGGCCCCAGCACATAGCCCACCATGAAGTTGCTGGTGACGCTGTGGTATTACTCATGATATTGGCAGTGGCGGCCCGAGCCAGAGGGCCAGGTACGCGGCATGGGCAGTGTGGTGTCTCCAGAGGGCACCTCTCCCGGGCTCCCTTCCACTGCTGCAGCCCGGACAGAAATGCCCTCATTGGCACCAAGGCCCTGGAACAGCCAGCAGCCATGTGATCAAAGGGAGAAAAATATTTTATGGCACCATGATTACAAAGGAAAACAAAGAAGAAAAGTGGCTTTCCCACCAAAGGTTAAGCGTGAGGGGAGGGACAGGAAACGATAGAGGGAGGGAAACGGTTAAAAGACAAAAACAGAGGTTTTAATGGGATACTGTTAGTGATTTAATTTGATGAGCTAGGCTTTGCAATGACATAGAATATGTTTCTTTCATAATTGTTATATTTTACTTACAAAAGGGAGAGATTTTAAATGTTTTTAAATAAAAACTAAAATAAATGAAGTTAATTTTTTTAATTAAAGCAAGAGAAGGATTCTGCCTTTAAAAGCTCTTTGGCTTCCTTCCCCATCAGCTCTAAGCACGGGTGTGAGTGATTATAAAACGGGGAAAATGAAAACTGAAGCGGACTTGGATTCTTTTATGACACGCTGGTTGATTTCAACTAACAATAACTAAATAAATTGGCCTTGGATCAGCATGGTCCATCAATGCCAACATTCATTACATATGAATAAAGTTCATAGGGGGGAAAAAACCTGCGCAGCATTTGGCCCTCCTTCTCTGGAAACTTCCGGAAGCTCCCTGTGTAGCTTGACCCCTTCCCATTCCACCCTGGAAGAAGGCTGCTGTGACCAGTTTTTATCTGGTTTTATCCCTCCACCCTGTGCCCCTGACTCCTCTGCCCCCTCTCTCTGCTTCCTGCTCAGTTTGTCAATCTTAGAAATCACCTCCCTACATTTCTGAGAGCAGAGTACAGGCTTCTTATTCAAAAGAAGTCATCTCCCCCACCTCCCCCCATTATTCTATGTGCCTTCCATCTCTTGAAATAGGCATGCTGCTTTGTTTTCTCAACTTGTCTGACGTTACGGACCAGAGAGGGAACTGGAGGTCAGTGGGTCTCTCAGGTAGAGAAACCCAAGAGCTCTAGCTGCGGCGTCTCCTCTGGGTCCCGGAGTACAAGTGGGCTTGTGGGGAAAAGTGATCCCACCATGAGCTCACTGTGTTCTTTTAGATGATTTCCTGTTTCCTGTGTGTTTAAATACACAGGGAATAATCTGGCTATTAAAATGAGACCCTGTATGTGTGTATGGGCAGCAGTTCAATGAAAAAGGAAGAAAAATACGCTTGCTGAATACCAGATGTAGAATGCATAAATCCTGTCGGGACGCGGGGTGGGGGTGGGGGGCGTCGCTTGATGTCTGGCTGGCCAGAAACCCGCGGGAGCGGGGAAGTCAGATAGGCATGTGTCAAACAGACGTATTTTAACCATGCGCTTCCTCAGCAAAAGGAAAGCCCGGGGTACGTTTTGTTTCCCTCTGCGGTTGGAAATTATAGTTGTGGGCCTCCGAGGTCCCGCTGGATTGCGGCCTTTCCAGCGCAGTGACACTGCCCAGTGCCCTCAACACTGGAACCGCTCAGGGCCTGGCCTGGGGCCTGCAGCTGGGGCCTGTTGGTACGGCCTGTGCTTCTGTCGTCTCCGAAGCTAAACGCAGTGTGGCTGCCCACTGCTTCGTGGGCGCCGTTTGTCAGGGCTAAATGGCTTGGTGGCCTTGGGAGAGAAAAGCGTTGATGGGGCTTCCATCTCAGATGGGGCAGTAGGTGGTGCTCCGTCAGGCTGAGGGTGCACACGTGCCACTTGGCAGGCCTCTCCCCGCACCCAGGCCACAGCTGACCCAAGATCGACAGTCAACTTGTGTGAAAAACCAAACCAACCGGATCGAAGACCTTGCAACCTGTGTGGCCTTGGCCACAAGGCCCATGCTAATTTTCACCTGGAACTAAACCTGAATGCAGGTGATTTTCAGGTGTGAGTGCCTCACAGGTAAGTCTTGTTTCGTTGTTAGGTGCCTTTGAGTTTGCTTTAACCTGTAGAGAGCCTGTGAACCACAGAACCCAACGCTCCCAGTGCTGAACCGTTCTATGGCTGTGTGGGAGCCCATGGTGGCAGCCCTGGGCCCACCCAATTCATGGACGGGCTTCCTCCTCTCTTCCACCGTCCTCTGCATCCCCACGCTTCATGTCCTTTCCCGAGGATGGATTTCTCCTGGTAACGTGTCCAAGGGACATGTTTGCCATTGTCTCTCATAAGGGGCATCCTGGCTGGCTTTTCTCCTCCAAGACAGGTTTGTTTGTTCTCCTTGCAGTTCACGATTATTTTCAACATCTTTTTGCTGGTAAGATCTTTATGAATCTAGGATGCGGTTGGCAGAAAGAGCCGCCGCTAACTGAAAGGTGAGAGGTTAGAGTGCACCCAGAAGCGCCTTGGAAGAAAGGTCGTCTTCAGAAACGTCAATTCAGGAAGATCTGGAGCACAACCTGTCCCCAGTCAGCAGAGACACCTCAGTAAAAAGACGCCTGGATTCGCTCTGAGTCAGCGCACAGATTCAAAGTCAGTCGGGAGGCTGTTGAGGCAGGTAAGAGATACAACGATATTTGAGGAGTCTCCTGATCCTTGGAATTCAGCCTGGCAAACTTGACTGGGAGGTTCTACTCTGTTCCTTTCGGAGCCCCATCAGTTGGTCTTCTAGGGAGATTTCTGCTCTAAGAGATGCTATTAAATAGCATATTTTTTTTATTGGTTCCATTTACTAAACTTAAATAGGAAGGTAAGTCAAAAAAGCATTGCTACAGAATTATAGAGTCACGATCAAAACGTGAAGCGATTCATTTTTGACACATCTTCTATGGAGACCTACACACTTGTGAGGAGGTGATGTTTTCATCCCTCAAGCCCTTGCCTGAAAAAGCCCCGGGGATGCAGTGGGTGATGTGTGGGGCTTGGACTGCGTGGTCAGCAGTTTGAAACCACCGGCTGCTCCTCAGGAAATCAACAAGGCTTTTTCCTCCTATAAAGAGTTACAATTTTAGAAACCCTTGGGGACAGTTCTACCCTGCCCTGTAGGATAGATATGAGTTGGAAACAAATTGATGACAGTGTGTTAACGCTTCTCTGAAGAAGTCTGTGGGGTTTTATATATGTATGTATGTATGCATATGTATATGTGTGTATATATGTATATATATATATATACACACCACCTCAAAGTGGCAGTTTTGGGCATCCTTGGGGAGCTCAGATCTTGTGCTTTTAATATTTTTCTTATTTTTTAACTTTTTTCTTTTAATATTTTTCTTTGAGTTTAGGGAACAAAACGAAATCTGAAGGCATGGCACGGATATGATCAGGTTTCCCAGTACAGGTTTTATAAGACCCATGAAGAAAGAGCACATACATTGTCATGGTGGGGAAAATTCCACTTTTTGGCCTTTTGCTCACCAGCACAGTTTTCTGTTTTCTCCAAACTTCTTCTTAATCGACTCTTTGATCATCCTGTGTTCTCTGAGAAAAATCTATCAATAGATAACCCTTGAGAATTATAGATGCATGTTGAAACATGTTTTGTTTAGAGTAAATCCAAGCATGTATGAACCTTGTAACAACACATTTAGACAAAACTGTGTGTGTGTAAGTATGTATTTGGTGCTATGGCAGGAGTGTGGGCTTTGTAATCAAACAGACTGTGATAGTTGGGTTTGGTGTTGACTTGACTGGGCCAGAATTCTCATTGGTTTGGCAGATAAAACCCACTACCCCCTTTGATGTGACCTAACACATTATAATCAATTCCATAATGGGATTTTCTATGAGGAACCAAAGAGCTATGCGAAGATTATTGTGGAATGCAACACCTTTACTCAGGCCACAGACCTGACAAAATGTATTCACAGGTGTAACTTCTTTCCTATGTAAGTAGTCTCTGTGAAGAGCTTGTTTGCATCTCACTGGGTCTGGCTCCTACAGCTGCCTCCTCCGCTTCCTCCATTGGACATGCCATCTAATTTGTTGACCCTGAGTTTATTGGACTCTCCAGATGCAATCCTGACCCACTGACCTTGGATTCATCTGCCTCTACAACCACCCACCTATGAGCATCCTGCTTCCTGGCTCACCTTCCTGCTTCCTGATTAGGCAGCCTGCCTCCATGCCTGCCGTGAGCTTACCACCTTCTGCTATTGTGCCCACTATTTTCTTGATATAGATTTCTGTCTTCAGATATTTATTATAAACAGTGCTGGCTTTGCTTCTTTAGAGAAACTAGCCTCACATAAAACAAAGTTCAAATTATTCCAACTTCACTGTTTATTAATATGTGAACTTTTGTGTGTCACTGTACCTTTCTGAGCTCCATTTTTTTTACCTTTTTCGAGAGACTGTATATGTAAAAGGCATGTATCTAGAACCTATGCAAGTGTTTGACAAATTCTGACTCCTCACCATTCATCCATACATCTACCCATCCGTTCCTTAATCCATGTACCTATCTACCTCTCCATCTCAGTCCTCTAGCCACCAATTCATCCTTTTATCACACATCTATTGAATATAGAAACTGTAAACAAGATTAAAATACTAGCTTCCTCCCCATCTTCCTCCCTCCCCCAGCCGATGTTTTAAGAAAGTGTCATTATCTAAAATAGAGACACCCATGGACATAGTGATGTTCCGATGCCAAGCACAACGATGACAAGAAGGGAAAGGACAACTCATTATGGTCAGGGTATGAGTGCAAAGAATGCCTTTACTAAGGCCTTCAATAGGGGTAGTTTGGGGAACCTGATAAGCTCATGGGTAGCAAGAGTGGGGTGGTAGAAACATGGACATTTGAAAAAGAAAGGAATGAGCTTGCAGACGCTGACAGCTGGATGTATGACAAGGTCTGTCACTAGCTCGTACTGGGTGACCACATCACAATAGAACAAAATCTTGCCAGGTTCTGTGCCACCTCCATGAGTAGTTGAGCATTAAGTTCTAGATTAATCCATAGAATCTTCACTGGCTAGATTTCTAGACCTTTCTTTCTCATATGGAAGCTCTGTGGCAACCTGTTCAGCATGACAGCCACATTCAAATCCCCAAATGGACTGTACCAACCATTGAGTTCTTTATTGCAGGCAAGAATTTTACTCCTGAACCCCCAATATCTCTTTAGAGTAACTTTAGAGAGTTGTAGATCGTCTTCTATATAAGGGCGTGGAACCTCTGAGGGCTGGGCACTCTGGTATAGCTACAAAGAGGAATTTCTCTGAACTTGTCTGAGACTCTAGAACACGTGCCGAGATGTGTGCTTTTTGTCCCATGAACAATGGTCAGTCATGGACCCAAGCAGACCCTCACACATCACTTTCCTTCAGATAGGATAGCCCTGCTTCTGAAAACTCTCTCACACACACACAATACAACAAAACAAAGCCCCAGACAACCTCACTGCCATCTCTTTGATTCCAACTTATAGAGACCCTAGAAGTCTTTATCCCAGAACTTCTTATAAATTAGGTATGGATCATATTTGGAGGGCATTTGCATAATGCAAATATTAAAATAACTCACATGAGATATGCCTTGGCTTTTATATCTTTTTCGGGGGGGGGGTTGCTCAGCAAAGGGGTTAGTAGTGGTATGGACTTTTGCTGCCATGCCCATCACAGTTGTTAATATAGAATGTCTACTTTTAGTTTGTACCCTCCTTTCCCATGTCATTGCATCTGCCTCTTATCTTGTCCTTCAAGAAAACTTCTGAGAAACTGGCACATATTTTTTTACCGTGACCACTCAGAAAATGAACCAAGGTCTTGTGCTCAGCTGTCACTTACAAGGGTCACTAGATTCATTTTGGGTTTGGGGGAATATTGACTTAATTGAAGTAGTTTTGAATACAAAGCTTGTTGGAACCTCAGTCATAGGAATCATTGGAAAATGGAAAGGGTGGCAGAGAGAGAGAGATAAATGTAAGGGATAAAAGGTTAGAATAGCTGGGTTATCTGAAAGCGTGGATAATCTAGTACATTACAGCTTAAGGTAAGGCATCTAAAGAATACAATAATCTTAGGCATTAGAAGTATCCTCAAATGAGGGGCTTGGAGGAAGCCTGCTATACAGCAATAAAAATGTGCTTCTGGCTCACAAAACCAGAGCTTTCTAGGCATGCAGGTAAGGATTTGAGGCCAGGCTAATGTTCTTGATATTGAAATAACATATGAGGCCTGGAAATGTGATTTGATTCTGACGAGTAAGATGGGTGGGAGTGAAAGAGCTAAGTTGCTACATGAGGTTAGCCTCTTCTCTGGCACCTCAAGATGGGAGGGTTGTTCACAGGAAAATGTGATTTGCAAACTTCAGTTATGGGTAGAAATGGACTTGCTTCTGTGTGCCTGAGTATGCTTGACCCTGAAAGAAAACCAAACAGGATTCAGCTCAGCAGGTTCTGAAAAAGAGTTATTAACCATTATAAGAACTGTGTAATGGATGTTCTAACATATTTTATCTCTTGTTTTCTTTTTCCTCTGCCAGACCTTAAAGGCATTATGTAACTTCTTCCTTCCTTTGCTGCTATAGAAGCTACCTGAGCTCATTGCACCTAGAGATAGATCAAACAGAAGAGCTGTAGTTCGTGTATAGTGAGTTTAAACGGGCAATTTAAACAGACATCTGTTCTCTGCAGAGGTGAAGGGCTTTGGAGTGGGGAAGGATGAGAAGAGCAGAAGATATATGTATATTTCTACCTGATAAATTATACCTAAACTTAATAACCGAAAACAGTAAACATTTATTGGCTCACACACCTCTTTTCACGGCCAGGCATTCAGGAGTGGGTTCGCTGGTGATTCGGGCTCAGGATCTGCTAGGTGGCTGCATTTAAGGTGCTGACTGGGCGTGCAATCTTCTGAAGGCTCAACCAGGACTTCAGGCTCTACATTGAAGCTGGCTCATGGATATGACTAATCCACATGGAATTCTTGTCACTTTGTGGAAGTGACTGTCTCTCCCCTGCCCTAGAAGCAATCTTCCAAGAGGGAGAGAGACCAAGGGAGGAGCTGTGATCAATTTGATGGCCACTCTCTCCAAAAGGACGTTGTGTTTGGTAAAATAGAGGCTCAGTGTGAAAGAGGAGGATCAATACCATCGAAAGGGTGGTTTAGGATCAGGCAGAGCTTTGTTCTGCTGGTCAGTTGTAGATGAGGTCCCACTGAGCTGGAGCTGGCTGGGTGGCACTTCACGGCGACAGCATCTCCTATGAAATCTGTTGGCTTGCTGCAGTTGTATCTCTCCAAGTGGACTCCCATTCATAGCGACATGCGTGACATGACAGTAGAGAGTTTCTGAGGCTACACACTGTAAAGCCAAGGGAGGGTCTCAAACATTTTAAACAGGAGGCTAGTTCACTAGCTCTCAGACTGTTGGAGGACTGGGCTATAGTTAACAAATCAATAAATGGGGACTGAGCCCGGCGGCGTAGTGATTGTGTGCGGGACTGCAGCCCACTGGCTTGGTGGTTCAAATCCAGCAGCAGCAAGGCTGGACCTCCCACTCCCACCAGAGGGCAGTGATGACTAAAAAAATAAATAAATAAATAAATGAACTATGAACAAATTCACTGTGGGCCTGGGATGAGTTGGCTGCTAAGCAGGACAGCAGTGGTGGCAGAAACACCTGGCAGGCTGGATAAATGTCCTAGGTGGGCCACATGTGGCCCTTGGGCTATAATTTGAGGACCCCTGATGCATCAAACAGATATTTTCTCCCTGGGAGCCACTGGTTGAAGAGTCCTGTCAACTTTCCTGCTGACAGTCTAATGAGTAATCATGGGCCATCGGGGCTCTTTAAATCAATTTCCATCACAGGAATTAAAATGATATAACCAAATATGTCCACATCTCTAGCTCTCAGAAGTCAACTAAAGAAAATGCTCATTCGGGATTGTTTTAACTTAATAGTATTTAATATGCTCAAGGATGACAGCCTAAGCTATTTGTTCTCAACATCTGCTAGAGAGCTTGTTGAAAACACTGCTGGGTGGGTCCCACCCTCAGAGATGCTGGTGCAATTGGCCTTTATGGGGTGTCTTAAAAGCTCCCAAGTGATTCTAACATGCTGTCCAGACTGAACACTCCTGGGCTAGGGCAAGATTAAGCAGATTCAGAAAAAAGCAATTGTATAAACGAGTAGACAAACTAGTAGCCTTCAAAGTAACTGTTCCCCTTTTTATTCAAAGGTTAGTAGCTAGTCAGGTTAAGTCTGCGATCTTAATATAGTCAAGGTTGATCAGCTGGCCGGGGAGGTTGGGAGCAGTGCCTGCCTACCCAGGGCTCCAACTCACTTAGGATTGGTCTGACTGAAAAATCAATTAATAATTTATAATGAGCACAGTCTCTTTCCAGGAGTCACCTGCTTGATAAATCTATTTAACAGTACAAGATTGCTTGCCAAACCTATAAACTGACTAAAAAGGAGGTGTCTAGAGATGTGGACGGCCCTGAAGCTGCCACAAACCGAGTATATGCTGATGGTTCTAGAGCTTTGTTATATGGCAGAATCACCTGGCTCAACTCTCTGTGCTGACCCATTAAACTAGATTGCTGAGAGCTCGGACCGAGGTATGAATACTTTTTAAAAATCCCCAATGATTTCAAAGGGCAGCCACATTTGAGAACCAAAGTCATCCTGATCATTCCCAAAGTTCCCAAGCTTTGCTTCTCACTGCTTCAGTCCCTTTGATGATGCTTATGTTTACATTAAAAGCATTGGATTATCATAAAAAATCCCCAGACCACAGGGCTTCACACTACTCAGACTCCTAGACCGCATGCTGTATTCCTCATCTCATAGCAAGGAGTTTCATTTATGTAACAATACAGATTCTTCTAGATAGAATGTAATTGTAAATTTTTATCATCACAATATATTATGAACATATTCCCAATATCAGTGTTGTGAACAGTATTGTTTTATTTTTATAAGATGTGAATTATGTACTTTAAATTATTCTGCAATCACAGTACATATCTCATGAAACTACAGAGTTGAATTAAGTTGCCCTGTTTTGTGTCTCCTTCTGTGACAACATACAGACACTGGAAATGTTCGTTTAATTGCCAAGAATATTTAGCAGTGTTTTTTTCTAACTAGTTATGGTGGAAATATTCTCTCGGCAGAGGAAAGGGAGGCGAGTGTGTGTGTGTGTAAGGGTCATTGATTCTCCCCCACCTCTTTAATTTCTTATGTGGAAATAGATGAAGACCACCAGAAGAGAACAGAGATTTACTATAAAGGGAATTGCCACATTTTAGCAGTAACTGAAAGATAGGCAGGGAAGTGGGAAAGCTTGAGAGTGGACAAAGGGAATTTTCCAGTGAAGTCCTCATTGAAGGTTATTGCTTTGGGGAGGCTGGAGGCGGGCTAACAGGGAGCAGACATCTTATATAATCGTTTGGGAGGGATAATACTCTCCTTGGTCTGGAGTTGGAAGCAGGAACTAAAATAGAGAAGCTGGGAATCATTGACCAAGTCCTGACCATGACCATTCTGGGCCAACTGCTCTAATGGCTGTGGTTTGGCTTCTTGGGCTGCATGTTGCAAAGGGATGTGTCAGGATTCCATTGTCATATGTGGTCTGCTCATTGTCCCTTTGTCCACTCAGTCTCTCAATTACAATTAGTAAATGCAGACTAAACATTTCTTTAGCCTGGTTGGAAATTTGAGGTAAATTGTGTTTCCTTAGCAATTTGTGATTTTTCTGAAAATATGTACGTGGTAAAAATGAGATGAAGTTGATATTCTTTTCTTTTCCTGCCTATCCAAACATTTCTTTTCCATGGATTTGTTTATCTGGTATTGTTAAAGGAGAAGTAAGTGGCCTTTATAAGCACTAATCCTCAACCCTTATTAAATAAATGACAAATAAATGACTTAAAATAGGTATAATTATTTTTGCTTTACATTGCATTTAATTCCATTAAGGTTGCATTATGCTACATATAATGAATATGAGCCAAATCCTCAATCTACTTCGTTACATTCTGTGAATTCTGCAGCTTGTCCAAAAAAAAAGATGATCCTTAGAATATGAGCGGTATTGTCACAGGATGTTGAAATGTACCCCTCATAAATGGATTAGCCTAGTAATCTCCCCGTCAGGTCACTTCTTTTGAGGTCTTTTCTCCTGAAAAAGTATCCCTCCACAGCGAGTATCAGTTACAACCAGATCTGGCCCTCATACTATGTGCAGAAAAGAGAGCTGACCCTGGAACAAAAGAACTGTGGTTAAGAAACAACAGCAACAACAAAATCACTGGAGAGACCTTACCAGATCAGCTTGGGCAACATTTATAAAGGAGGGAGCCAACCAAAATGCCTGTTAATGACTGTTGCTAGGAAACATGAAGCCTGGTACTGATTCACAATCCTTCAATTCACTCGCTACCTGGTGTCCACATGTAGAACTGCCAATCCGCCTCCTCCATGGGTTCACTTTGTTTACTTAGACCCATCTAGCCCCTTGCACCATGAAAACCTTTTCCTCTTCACTTCTGGCTTGTCGGTCTTGCTTTCAGCTCTGCTGACCAGGGCAGGTAACAAAGAGATGTTGTTGATTGAATAAACAGTGTGGTACCAGGCTCACCCTTTCCAGTTAAATTCAGATTGTGGGCACAGGATGGAACTGAAGAACTGAGAAATGCATAGTGTCTCAAGTTCCCCCACGCTGCTGTTGGTGCTGTTGTTCTGAGGTGCCCTTGAGTTTGTTCCAATTCACTGTGACCGTGCACACAACAGAACAAGACACCACGTGACCCTGCCTGGCTCCTGGATCTGAGCCCAGAGTGACAGCCACTGTGTCCATCCATGTTGTCAAGGACCTTCCTCTTTTGGCTGCCCCTCGACTTTCTCAAGCATGATGTCTTTTTCCAGGGCCTGGGCTCTCTTGATAATGCGTGCAAGGTATGAATCCCTACTTATTTTGCAGTCCAGGAGCGTGATAGGATGTTAGTGGCAGCACCATCTTACAACTTCCCATCCGCGGCATGATTCTATTCTCACAGATTAGAAAGTTGAATCCTCCTTAAAATACACAGTAGGAAGGCCTGCATTTGTCATTAGGAGTGGAATACGAGCTAACAGACCTAGAACGTTATAACCTTTAAAATAGCCATGAGTTTTTTCCTTCGTACCCCCCATCATCAAGTGAATTTTTTAAGGATTTACAGAGACTCCCAAGGCTTTCCAAGTTCTCTGTTCTCTAGATAAAGTAATTCAATTTAAAGCTGTTTACTCACCGTAACCTTGTTTTCAGTTTTTTTTTCTTCTACCAATTTCTCAGAGTCTAAATTACTGTCTTAAATAAACACAAGTGCAGCTTCTATACTGTCATTGAAAACTGGGAGCAAAGGCTTGGCAAGATCTTATACATAGCTTCTCTGAATCATAAAATACAAGTTTTCAGGAAGTCATACTTTTCACACATCCTTTTACCAGTCTAGATGTAAGAACACACCTTTATAAGATATTTTAAAATTAAAAGTCATTGTGAAAGAGGGGGCTGAACCCCGGTGGCATAGTGGTTGCGTGCGGGACTGTGGCCCACTGGCTTGGTGGTTCAAATCCAGCAGCTCTCCAGGAGCAAGGCTGGGTTTCCCACTCCCACCAGGACATTGAGGCCCGCCCCCGCCCCCCTGCCTCCCCTCAAAAAGAAAAAGAGTCCTGGGCACACAGGATAATTTTCGAGGATTCTAGACAGTCAAAACCAAATCATATTAGAACCTGATAGGTCAGTTAGTGGTGAATGTGGAGTCTTTAGATTTGAATTCACCTCTAATTCGGATTGGATGTGTTAACTTCTAGAGGCAGCAGACACCCATCCTTTGAAACCTGCCACTAGTGGTGATAATGCACTCAAAAATAAACAAACTCAGAGGAAGTTTATAAGTGACGCATGACACAGGAAAGGATTGATTCTAGAATGGAGTAAGGTGATAATAACTTCATCCCCGCTGTGGTGCTTCCCCTTCGTCTCAGTAAAAAGTGAGAGTAAGTTCGAAAGGGTGGCTACAGAGCCATAGAGGCCTTTAGTAAACAGCAGTTTCAAAACACGAGGTTCTTCTCTTTTACCCTACCCTTCATCTAGCATGCTTTGGGATCTGTCTTCACATGAGGAAGAGAATCCTGGACAAAGATAGTCTTCCCAAACTAGAGACATTAATGGGACGTCCTGGAAAGTCCCTGGTAGTTTAGGACAATTCTGGGAGTTGTATACACTAATGAACCCCTTTCTATCTTTGCATCTCCATAGGCAAACAAGAATAGTACTGACTCTATACAGTATGCATAAGTATCGAGTGAAATGCCATTGCTTGGTCCAAGACACTAATACAAAAATATTAGTTATGACTTCTATTAGTGTCAAATCATCCATTATAAAAAATATGGCTTTTTTCCTGAAAGTACTTTACCATGTGTTTTACCCATTAAATACAGCAAGGTGGGAAATTATTTGCATGTACAGTTAATGGTTATTTACAGTAATGAGAATGAGCCCAGAAGCATTGCTACTGGGATTCTAGTTCATACACGCCTAGGTCTATTCCAAGCAAAATATGTTTCCACACTTCCCTGTGAGCAAGGATGATTGCAGATAAGTTCTTCAGTACTACACTTATCCTAGTCTTGTTAGGGCGCCTTACCAAAACTGTTCAGTAGTAACAACAACAACAACAAGCGCAACAAGTGATAGACTGGGCCAGTCAAATTCAAGTTGGAGAGGTCAGCTTAGATGACACAGTATGCGTGTGTGTGTGCACTGGGTTTTATTTTATCTTATTTGACATTTCTTCAATAGACACAGGATAACCACCAGGCTCATTCTGGAGAAGTTTTAAGAAATTGAAAACTGCCTTGGTGAGAGAAGTTCCAGAAAAGTTACACCAAGAAATTGTTTTCACAACAACACATTTGTTCATTTTTTGAGGATAGCAAGTGCTGTCTCATGAGAATTTCATTGGGTCACCTTAACCACGCACCGTAAACCCTGCTCTTGCCCCTTCCGACTTCTTTTAGCTCCCAGAACGCAAATAACATTTCAAAGGAACATAATTTGAGTCCCAGGAAAATGCCAAAACTTCTGTTTTAAGGCAGTAGGTGTCAAAGCACAGAATTCTTCAGGGAAGGGTCAGAGAGATGGAAACCCCTCTTTCACAAATGTACAGCCCTAGATGGAAGGCATTGTGAAGAAAAAAGGTTGTCACACTTTGATATTTTTATTGAATGAAGGTTTCTATGATTTCATAGCAATTCTCTTGGCCTGACCTCAGACTTAGACCAGGAAAGAACTTCACCTTACCTGAATGTGATTTTCTTTATAGACTCTGTTACTATAAAAAGACATCCCTTAAATTTCTACCAAATTACACATCCAGGACTCTTTAGAACAGTGTGTTTATTTTTAATTTGAAGGTGCCCTTGGGTGTTCCCATGTTCACAGGCAAAGCAGAAAGTCTTCAGAAGTACTCAAGGTTTGATTGGCTGGTTTAATATTGGAATGTAGCTTGCATCCCCTACCTTCCTGGACTCCTGTGAACTGGAACTCAGAAGTAGTTCCCCGTGAAAGGAGTTCAGAGAATCAGCTGTTTGTTCATTTACTCAGGGCCAAATTCCAGGCAGACAACAAAAATACTTGATTCTCCTTACTAGTTTAAGGAAGATACTTCTTTTTTCTTCTTCTTTTTCCCCCCACCTTCCATTTACTTTATTCTTTCCAAAGAATTCCTTCTCCACTTGACTCTGGCAGACCCCACCATCCTCCCAGTAGCCCCTTAGCTGGCGACCCTGTGGGGACAGACACAGGGGTCACCTTCAGTCCACACCTGCCAAACTCTGCTCTCGAGCCCTACCCCTCCCTGCAGGTTCTGTGCCTGTCACAGTGGGCTGTGCTCCTGGCATGGAGTGGGGCCCCCTGCAGTCTATACTGTGCTCTGTGGCTGAGTCTTGGCAGAACATTGGCAGCCAGTCAATGACTGTGGCCAGTGCCCACAAGGAAGGCATCACCTGTCTTCATGCATTAAATTAACCAGCTGATATGCATGCTGGACCCCAGCATATGCACTGGGCAAGGCAGGGCAACCAGTCAGTTGTAGGCAAGCCACCCCTCTCCCAAGTCACCCCTTAACTGTGGGTTTGTTTAGAGATACCCCCCTCACATTGGGCAGCAACACCTTTCAGGTGCCCTGCCCCCCAAAGACAATGGTGCGATCACCTCTCATCTAGCTGCCAGGATCTTGTCACTTGGCAAAATGACATGGTGGGAAACCGTAATCCCCCACACCTTTCAGGTTCCCCAGGTAGCCCAGGTAACACAGGTGCAATAGGACTGTCATGTGCTTCCATCAGACCCCTGAGCCTAGACATAGCCAGTCTTCTCTCTGCCCTCTAATGACATACCTATGGCAGGGTGACCATGCTGCGATGCCTCTGGGGGCAGTAGAAAGATTCATTGGCACAAGCACATTCCTCAAGTTCATTGATTCTCTACCTCTTGGAGTAGATCTTTCAGTTCTCCTTCAGCAATTAGGGCTTTATATGAAATTTCTCTGGCTTTATAAATTAATGAGCTAGAATACAAAAGAAAATAAAGTTCAAACAGATATCATTTTCCTGGTGTTTGTGTTCTTTTCAATTCAGTCAGAAACACTGAAAGATGATTCCTGGGGAGACTTCCTCCCACATATTTTGAACATGTTACCAGGAGGAATAAACATGTCTCTGAAGAAGGACATCATGTGTGGTAGAGAGTCAGAGTCAGGAAGACCCTCAGGGAAGAGACTGACCCCGTGGCTACAAAAATGAGCTCAAGAATATCAACGAGTGTGAGAATGCACAGCACTGGGCAGTAATTTGTTCACTATGAGTTAGAACTGATAAGACCACACCTAAAAGCTACAGCAGTTTGTCTTTATGCCAGCCAGCCTTCCCCAAAGCCAAGTCCCTGAGCTAATTCTGATTCATCCTTAACCTATAGGATAAGGTAGATCTGCTTGTTAGGATACCCTAGACTATAAATATGTATGGCAGCAGGCTGCCTAATCTTATTCTCGCCAGGAGCTTAATGCATTTGTATTGCAGACCATGAAGTTAGCTTACCCCACAGTGCATTGAGAGTGTCTGGTGTCGCTAATTTGAGGGGCATCACTATGAATAAATATGAATTGTGCAAGAAATTACTCCAAACTATACAGACCTCATAACCCCACAAGAAGACAATGGACAGGCATCAGGTGCTTAATATAGAATTAAGTATTAATTGGATGTTGACAGAGTAAGTGGCTGTAGGTAAATTTGGTCCTTGGAAGGAAAAAGCCTTGTTGAGTGGATCTTGGAATTTAATCCATTGTAATACTTTGGTGGACAAGGAGCCAGGAGGTGTTTATTTAATGTGGAGAGAAGAGCAGAAACAAAAGACTACGTACCATATTTAGACAGTTGAGAAATAGCCAAGAGTGCTGCAGGTAAGATTCAATCGAACACATGTAGAATTCCTTCTTCAAGAGTGCACCAGTAAGTCGCAGAAGTCAAAACCAAGAAATGAAAACAAAAAACTCACTGCCACAGTGTCAATTCTGACTTGTGGTTACCCTGTCGGGCAGGAGAGAATTGTCTCCTCGTGTTTTGAGACTGTTTTTGATGCTTTACAGCAGTGAAGAGCCCTGTCTTTCCCCAAGGAGCAGCTGGTGGTTCTACACTGCTGATCTTGAAGGTAGCAGCCCAACATGTAATCACTACACTACCAGACGTCTTAAAGGAAGTAAGGAAATCTCCAAATCCTATAACTAAAAGGGAACTACAACCATGTGACAGAAATACCTCAGAGGAAAATTCCTTTCAAGAAAATCAATACTGTGCCCTGAACAATGGGGCTGCAATCCACCCTCATCTCACGACTGCTTGACTGCTCACAGAAGATTCCATCATGGGGTTGATTACGGTATGTTGTTTCATTGTGCGGGATCACGAGGCATTGACCGCCAAGCCTCTGAATTCTGGCCCAGCCAAGTTGACACAAAATCCAGCTACCACAGGAGGACACCTCTGGGCACTTGATTGAGGGAGTTGGATTTGCTGAGCCACAGAGCTGGAGGTGAGTTACTTTACGTTGAGATTCGTCTTGGAATAGTATGCTCTTCAGGCATTTATTGGCAGCCCCCGAAGAGCTTTGTAACATTGCCTGACTATGCAGAGGACAGGCCAAGCAACTGAGGGTCAGACAGACTTTCCTGCCGGGACATCTGAGAAGAAACCATCCTGACTGTATAACTGTATGCTGAGCATATCTCAACTGAATTGTAACCTGTTCATTTCCCTAATAAACCCTATAACCAAGAGCATTATAAGTTCTGTGTGGCCATTGCAATAAATTATCAAACCAAAGCACAGAAGTAGAGTGCAATAGTAGAACCAGTGGATGTCAGAATAGGATGGAAATGATTGAAAGATGGAGGCACGTCCAATGACAGTCTTATAGAAATCTGCCCCAGACAGCTGATGCTGATAATGGTCATTCTTCTCCTTCTCCCTTGTGAAGGTGGATAAAGTCAGATGCCACCCCATATTATTTCCCTTTGTTCTTTTTTATGAAATATAAAGATACTGCATACATGAAAACAAAAATAACAATGAGCTTGATAGATTTTTTGTAAATGTGGCTGAATCAGTATTTACAATGGTCTGGCAGTTAAGACTTAATCATCCCCCATGGTGTGACTGATACAATGTTATCACCTCTATACTGGGATATGTGATGACCAATCAATAAGGTGTAAGACTTTTAGGGTGGGATATAACACCCATACTCAGATCACACCCCTCATACAACTAAGTGGAAGAAAATGTCCTCAGAAGTGTGGTCTTCTTCCACTATAAATGGACTCTGTGGAAAAGTTTGCTTAGCTTTACCTCCAATTATATGGGCATGAGACAATAGCCTGCTATTATGCTTATAAATTCTAGGAGTCATTAACATCCTGTCATCTGTCATGTTGACTTTGAATTCACTCACTTCTACAGTCACAAGTCTGAACTGTTAACCATGGATTCATTCACCTCTGCAGTCACCAGCCTGTGATCTTCCTGTTGATCTTCAGTTTATCAGCTTTTATAACTTCATGAGTCAGGAGATGAGTCCAGCTTAACACTTGATCCATAGACTTTGACTCGGCCCATACTAAGACTTGCCCAATCAACAGCTGTATAACTCATTTCTTTTTATAAATTTCTCTCTGAATATACAAGCCTAAGTGTCATTAGTTCTCCTTCTGTAGAGAACTCAATTAATACAAGAAGTTACAATAGTTGTAACTTTGCCTGAGTGGGGCAGAGGACAGGTCACAAAATATATTTAAAATATACCATATTTGTTGGACTATAAGATATACAAAAAAGGTGGGGAACGGGGGTGCATCTTATGGTCCAAAAGTGTGGTAGCCCAGAACAGTTGTTTATGATCCCTTATGTCTGCTTAATGTCCATTGCTGTTTGCATGCTGTAGATTGCTGTGTGTTCTGGGGAAGTCCTACCTCCTGGAGTCTCAATGTCAATCATGTCACATGGTGGGCACAGAGCACGCCTCCCTTGTGTGTGTATGACACTGACAGACTGACAGGATGAGAACATTGAGACAGGAGGCAGCTGGTATGATACCAAGGATCATCCGGGCAGGGACTCTGTGATGTAGTACGTGTCCTGACAGGCAGGCAAAGAGCCCGTCATGGTAGGAGAGAGACATAGAGTCTCTCCTGCCATGCAAAACCCTGCCTGTCAGGCAGGTTAATACTCTTTAATAGTAATGCCAAGCGGTTTGAGTTAAATTACAATACTGATGTATGTTGTATACTATTTGGCTCATATTTTTTTTCTTGTTTTCCTGCTCTAAAAACTGGGTGCATCTTATGGTCAAGTGCATCTTATGGTACGAAAAACACGGTCTATAAAAAACAAACTCACTGCCATCAAGTCGTTTGCCTCATTAACTTTTTACAAGAATAGAAAGCCCCATCTTTCTTCATCAGAGTAGCTAGTGGTTTCAAACTTCTGACCTTACAGTGAACAGCTCAATATGTAACTAATACTTCGCCAGAGCTCCTCAGCGAGAAGATACAACTTTTAAAGAGCCAAGTGAAAAATACAGACGTAGAGAAAAAATTTCTTTAAGTTCAGCAAATAGCTTATACAGATGACAAATCAAAGTTAAGGGTAATTTAGAAGCCAAAACAAATTATCCCTGCATCACAATGGAAAGAGAGAAATCAGCAGAGTATATAAACTGGAAATTAGGAAATAGAATTTCTAAAATCTGCCTTACATATGTTTCAAAATCATAAGCAAAGACTGAACAGATGATATTATAAGACATAATAATGGAGAATTTTCCAAAAATAAGAAAAGATGTAAATCCTCTGACTGAATTATTCCACCAAGGCCCAAGTAGAAATATGATAGGAAAAAGTTTTTGAGAGGTAAAATAATAGTGAGCGATATTAAAATCACTTGGGGGTCACATTAGGGAGGTCCTGAACCATACTCAATGTAAGAAGTTTGGGATTTATCTTGTAGAAAACTAGTGCTGGAAACAAATTTGTGTTCAATGCACTATAAATATAAATAATGCCCTAGGACATTTGAAACAGGAAGATTTCAGGGATGTATAATATTAAAAAAGAGCTCTTCATACAAATTATTGTTATAATTTTCTTTATACACTAAGGGGTGAAAAATGCTTTCTCAATATTTTAACATGCTATTTTCAAAAACATATACAAGCACTATTAAATTTTAAAGATATAAAAAAATCTAAACAGTACAAAGAAACAAATAAAACCTTAAGAGGTTTGTTGATTATTTGCTCATTGCCCAAACCTTATCTAATGAATCAAACAAATAAAAATCTATTCCTTTTTAATATCTATGTAAGTGGTCTCTCCTAGCAAAATAGCCAAAGCCCTCAAAACCCTTGCCTCTAAGGAACATTCCACCTGCATTGATTCCAGTGGATCAATTCTTCTTTCGTCTTCCTTAATCAATGCCCATCTTGCACATTCATAGGAGGTAGTTAAAAAAGCCATGGCCTTGTGTTAATTGTTCTATGTATCATTAATGTGTGCTTTTAAAAAATGTTTTATGCATCTACATAGAGAATGCTAATTTTCTCATTTTTAGTCATTTATGATGAATTTTACTATTTTGATATTAAATTATACTCCTAAGGTTGCATATTTGTCAAAACCTATTAAATGATATTCATGCCCATGAGGTGTTGGTCATAGATTGATGGACTCAGTTGGCTTACATAATCTTCAGGATATTTGTGTTTGTTATTCATGAGAATAATCTTAGTTTGGCTTTATTATCAAGGCAATGCTAATTCCTTAAAGTTATTTGGAAAATAAAAAAAAGCATGGCTTGATTCAAGTGCGCCTTAGTCCTCAAAGTATCATCCTTACTTTTCAACACATTAAAGAGGTCTTGGGCAGGAGATTTAACCAATACAACGGCTAAATATAATAGTAGTACAATAAGCATCACAACCAAGCATATGTCAGGACTGGTACATTTGTGTGTCGAGAAGGATCACTTTTGGGGAGCCATGTGGAAGAAGGATTTCCAAAGGGCAAGACCAAATGTAGGAAGCCCAATGGTGAGGTCAATCACCCACGTGAGAAATTGGGAAAGCTTCAACTATGAATTCTTTTTTTAATGCTTGCTTTGTTTTGTTTTTCACTTTAAAATAATCCTGATGCACAAACAGGTAAACACTCAGCCACTGACTAAAGGAAGGTTCAAAGCCACCCCATTGCTATTTGGGAGAAAGAACTGGTGATCTGTTTATGTAAACAATGCAGCAAAGCAAACTCAAAGAGTAGTTCAACTCTATTATATGAGGTGACCCTGAGTTAAAAACAACTTATTGGCAGCTAATAACAAAAATAAGTTAATACAACAGTGTGATAGATAGGTTTATTGTGCCAAGCTGCCAATAGGAACATGTGGGACTAATAAAGTCACAGTTTGATTGGAAGGCAAAGAGATAAATGGCTCCACAAACCCTACCTCTCTCCCTTTTGTTATCTTGTGATCAGACCAGCACGTGGCTGCTAGTTCTCTGCCTCAACTTGTGAGCTACACTACCTGTGGGACTGCAAACCCATGAACCATGTGGCTAGAGCTCGAGGTTCTTTCAAGACCTGCTTCACCATGCTGCTGGTATATGCATTGCTTGAACTTGGGACTGTTGGATCCTGTCCTCTTGCTGACTGTTGGTGAGCAGCCCTGCTGTTTGCTACCTATGGCCAGAGTGTCTGAATTGCCTACAGAAAACTTGCTGTCTGCTTCCTTGACTTTGGACCCAGCAGCCCTGGTGAGTTGAAGTACTTTCAGTAAATTAATTGTTCCACAGAAATGAGTTGAACCCCTCTGTACTGTTGTGTGGACTAATTCTCTGTTATAGTCTTTCATGGTGTATCTGCCTATCTATCATCTATCTATCTCTAACACAGTTGGTACTGGGAATGGTTCCAAAGAAACAAGACTATAAATATGGGCCAGTATGATTAGGCTTAACAGCACTTAAAATGCTATCTCTGCTCCAAAAGGCCTGAATAAGTCTGCCAGCCTTATTAGAGTGTGTGTTTGGGGCGGGGGGGGGCGGGGAGGGGAGTCGTGTTAATCCATGATACGAAGTAGTCTCTGCTCCAAAAGGCATGGATAAGTCTGCCAGCCTTAATAGAGTGTGTGTTTGGGGCGGGGGAGGGGGGGGGTCGTGTTAATCCATGATACGAAGTAGCAAAGCTAATATCCACAGTACCATTACTAACAGATGAAGTGCTGGTGAGAAAAGAGGCTCTGGGTGATAGTGTGTTTGATATTTTCCAGCAGTTTTGTCAGGATGAGAAGTATAGGGAAGCTGGTTGGATGGTCCTCCTTATAATAGAAAATGTGATCAAGGAAAGGGCTAATCTCAGAACATCAGAAACACATCTCAAGTGCTGAATAACAGACCTAAAAGCTTCTGCATGTATTACAAAGGAGAGTCTTCTCTAATAACGGAGACTACGTTGCTGAAAACCAAATCCAGAATCTACGAGTAGCTGAATTATGGTGTCAGATGAATTGCAGTTCTAGAACAATGTCTGATATTAAAGTAAGGGTGTTAATTGGAAAGAATTGGGACCCTGAAACATGGGATGGGAACACATGAGCTGATGATCCAGAAGAGGAGGATATTAAGCCCCTAAAATTAATTGAGTCATCCTGGTCAATAGACCTACCCCTCACACCAAAGCAAATTAACCAACTGCCAGTAAAACAACCCCTACCTGAGCAGATTAACCAAACTGTTCAAGCTGAAATGCCAGGTGAAACTGCATCTGTAGCCTGACATGGAGAGGATGCCTTATAAGATACTGCAGAGAGGCCCCAGGAAATACCCCCAGCACCCATTATTTCCTCTAGACCTGAAACTAGAACGAAGTCTCAGAAAGTTTCTAAAGGGAAGGTTCAGGTGATGAATCAGGAAGAAGTACACTGTACTCATGAATATCTGCTTGAATTTTCTAATGTATATAAGCAGAAATCTGGGAGATATCCCTGGGAAAGATTACTAAGGGTGGGGGATATTGGTATAAGGAATGTGGCATTAGAACTGTCTGTGTTTCTTGATAGGGGACCCCCTAAGCACAGATCCTCCCTTCAATGTCTCAGCATGAGAGGTTAAGAGAGCACTTTAACTGAAGCACGAACTGAAGCATGGCTTGCCAGATGGCCTAGATTAGACCAACTTGGAGTACCTGACCTACCTTTGTTCAGGCAGGGTAGAAGGCATCCAAAGAAGAAGGCATCCAACAGTTTAGGGAAACTGGTATATTGCATAGATCTATTGGAGTAATCCCATAGACCCAAAAAGAGAGTGCCCCAAGAATACACCTTTCATCACAACCATAAGGAACAAGTTTGTGAAGTGGGTCCCAGCATCTGTGAAGACTCCTGCAATTGCTATTTTATGTACACCAGGATTACCAGTGTGAACTTTCCTAAGTGAACTCTAACATTTGCCTACAATGGGGGCTAATTGAGCCTCGTGGTGGTAGAGGGCAGGTGTCAACACTGAAGCAACAAAGAAAGGGTGGATGTGGTTATCGTAATGGACAGCAAATTTTCCATAGCAATCAAAGCAACCTGTCTTGTTTGGATTTATGGCACTGGCTACTTAGCTACAGTATCTCTAGGAGTGAAATATATGGGAAACTTACTAAATATTTACATGATGTATACACGTAGAAGCATGCTAGATCAGGTGAACAGCAAAATAGAGAGCATGGACTACTCAATCAATTCCCAGACCTGAGCCAGTTTACAAACCCATAACCACTTGAATGAGGGGAAGGCCAGGTCTCTTTGAAGAAGAACCCTGCTATCTCACCAAAGGATTATACTGTTAGTCTTTCTTCTAGTCTTCCCCAAAGGGACCTGAGGCCTTTCACAAGAGTGATTGTTCATTGGGGGAAAGGAAATAAACTTTTCAGGGATTACTAGACACTGGCTCTGAACTGACACTAATTCCAGGAGACCGAAATGTTTTGATGGCTCACCAGTCAGACCAGAGGCATAAGGAGGTTATTGAAGGAATTTTAGCTCAGGAATGCTTCACCATGGGTCCAGTGGGCCCCTAAACCCATCCTGTCATTATTTCTGCAGTTACAGAATTCATGCGTGGAATAAATATGCATAGTAACTGGCAGAACCCCCATATTGGATCCCTGAAATGTGGCATAAGTATACCATGGTAGAAAAGGCCAAAAGGACACAATTAGAACTGCAATGCCTAGGAAAATAGTAAACCAAAAACAGTATCCCATTCCTGGAGGGATTGCAGAGATTAGTGCCACCATCAAAGACTTGAAGGATGCAAGGGTGGTGATTCCTACCACATCCCCATTTATCTCACCTATTTGTCCTATAAATAAAACAAATAGATTCTGAAGAACGACAGTGGATTATCATAAACTGAACCACATGATGATTTCAATTGTAGCTGCATTTCTAAATGAATTTCATTGCTTGAGTAAATTAATACTTCTCCTGGTACTTGGTATGCTGCTATTTATCTGGCCAATGCCTTCTTCTCAATACCAGTCTCAATGAACCACCAGAAGCAATTTGCCTTCGGCTGGCAGAGCAACAACGCTCATCCACAACTCTCCCCCAGGGGTACATCAACTCTTCCACCAATACCATAATTTAGTCCAAAGGCACCTCGATCACTTTCTCTTACACAAGATGTTACGGTAGTCCTTTATATTGATGATATTAACCTGATTGGACCCACTAAGGAGAATGTATCAAAGACTCTAGATTTATTGGTACATCTGTGGAAGAGAGGTTGTGGAATACACCCAACAAAGATTCAGGCACCTTCCACCTTAGTGAAATTTCTAGGGGTCCAGTAGTATGGGACATGTCAAGACATTCCTACTAAAGTGAAGAATAAGCTATTACATCTGCCCACCTCCCACCCCCAACAACAAAACAGGAGGCACAATGCCTAGAGGGACTCTTCAGATTTTGGTAATAACATATCCCTCACTTGGATTTTCTCCTTCAACCTCTTTATCAAATGACACGAAGGGCCTCCAATTTTGAGTGGGACCAAGAACAAGAAAAGACTCTGTACCAGGATCAAGCTGCCATGCAAACTGCTTTGCCACTGGGGCCATATGATCCAACTGACCAAATGGTGCTTGAGGTGGCTGTTGTAGATAGAGATGTAGTGTGGAGTCTTTGTCAGGCCCCTATTGGTGAATCACAGGGTAGATTATTGGGATTTGGGAGTAAAGTTCTGCCATCCTCTGCAGACAACTACTCCTCTTTTGAAAAACAGCCGTTGGCCAGTTACGGAGCCTTAGTGAAGACTGAATGCCTTACCATGAGCCTCAAGTCACCATGAGGCCTGAGCTGCCCCTCATGAATTGGGTATTATCTAACCTACAGAGTCATAAAACTGGACATGCGCAGCAACACTCCATTGTTAAATGGAAGAGGTATATATGAGACTGGCCTAGAGCAGGACCTGAAGGTAGAAGTAAACTGCATGAAGTGATCCAAATACCTACAGTCTCCATTCCTGTCACATAGCCTTCCTTCTCCCAGTCGGCACCTATGGCCTCCTGGGGAGTTCCTTTTGATAATTTGACTGAAGAACAGAAATTCTATGCTTGGTTTACTGAGGCTTCTTCATGATATGCAGGTGCCACATGTAAGTGGACAGCAACAGAACTACAGCTCCCTTTCTGGGATCTCCCTAAAGGTCAGTGGTGAAGGAAAATCCTCCCAATGAGCAGAACTACATGCAGTGCACCTAGCTGTTCAGTTTGCCTGCCAAGAGAAATGGCCAGAAGTGAGACTGTATACTGATTCATGGGTTGTGGCTAATGGCTTGGCTGGATGGTCAGGGAATTGGAAGGAACATTGTTGGAAAATTGGTGACAAGATGTGGGGAAGAAATGTGAGGATAGGCTTCTGGGAATGGGTAAAGAAAGCAAAGATAATCATGTTTTATGTGAATATTCACCAAAGGGTTACCTCTGGAGAGGAGGACTTTAGCAATCAAGTAGACAAGTTGACACATACTGTGGAGACTATTCCTCCTTTTTCCTCTGTCACTCCTGTTATTACCCAATGGGCACATGAGCAAAGTGGACATAGTGTCAGGGATGAAGGTTGTTCATGGGCACAGCAACATGGACTTCCATCCCCAAAGCTGACTTGGCCACTGCCATTGCTGAGTCCCCCATCTTCCAGCAGCAGAAGTCAACATTGAGTCCAAGATATGGGACCACTCCTTGAGGAGATCAACTGGCAACCTGGTGGCAGGTTGATTACATAGGACCACTTCAATCATGGAGTGAGTAGTGTTTTGTTCTTACTGGAATACAACAGCCCTGCTGTTTGCTGCCTGTGACCAGACTGCCTACATTGCCTTCTGGAAGACTCAACCATCTGCTTCCTTGATCTTGAACCCAGAGACCCTGGTGAGTTGAAAGACTTTCAGTATATTAACTATTCCATGAATATGGACATTAACTCTGGATATGATTTACCTTCCCTGCACACAATGCTTCTGCCAAAATTACCATTTGTCGACTGACAAAAGGCTTTATCTACCAGCATGACATCGCACATAGCATTGACTTAGATCGAGGAGCTCACTTCACATCAAAGAAAGTGCAGCAATGGACCCATGCCCATGGAATCCACTGCTCATATCATGTACCTCACTATCCAAAAGCAGCTGCCTGACAGAATGATGGAATGACCTCCTAGAGACACATTTATGGCACCAGCTAGGTGATAACAACTTGTGGGGCTGGGGCAATGTTCTCCAAGAGGCTGTATACACTCTATACCAGCAGACAATATATGATGCTGTGTCTCCAATAACCAGAATTCATGGGTTCAGGATCCAAGGATTAGAAACTGGTATGACACCACTCACTATTACTGTTAGTGACCCACTTGGCAGTATGTTTGCTTCTTGTGTCAGCAACCCTGTGTGCTTAAGGCCTAGAGATCCTAGTCCAGAAAGAAGAAACTCTCCCACCTGGAAACACAGCACTGGTTCTACTGAACTGGCAGCTGAGAATTCTCCCTGGCCACTTTGGGCTTCTCATGTCTTTGGATCAACGGGTCAGGAAAGGAGTCACTGTACTGAGTGGTGTGATTGATTCTGATTACCAGGGAGAAATTGGACAGGTGCTACATAATAGAGGTAAAAAAATAATATGTCTGGAATACAGGAGATCTCATAGGCTGCCTTTTAGAACTGCCATGTCCTGTAATTAAAGTAAATGGTAAACTACAGCAACCAAATCCTGATAGGGTGTCTAATGACTCAGATCCTCAGGAATGGAGGTCTGGATCACCTTACCAGGAAAACAACCATGACCAACCAAGGTGCTTGCTGGGGGCAAAGGTAATACAGAATGGGTAGTAGAAGAAGGTAGTTCTACCTATCAGTTATGACCACAGAATAAATTGCAAAAAGCTAGGTTTGTCATTGTCAGTTTATCTTAGTTATATGTATTTATTGGATACCTTCCATTTGTTTGTATATGATGTACCAGATACAATTAGATTCGGTGTGTTTTCATTTATATGTATGGGAGATGTTTGATGTTGTTAGGTATACGTGTAATTTCATTAATATCTGGAAATTATACATGGCTAAATAATTGTGCACAGGTGGCAAGGGGTGGACTGTAATAGGTAGGTTTATTGTGCTAACCTTCTAGTAGGAAAATGAGGGATTAATAAGATCACAGTTTGATTGGAAGACAAAGAGATAAATGGCTCAACAAACCCTGCCTCTCACACTCTTGCTCTCTCATGATCAGAACAGCATGTTTCTGCTAATTCTCTATCTCAACTTGTGAACTACACTACCTGTTGGACTGCAAACCCATGGATCAATTCTCCAAGGCTTGAGGTTCCTTTGATACCTGCTTTACCACACTGCTGGTGTATACATTGTTTGAGCTTGGGACTGGGTCATCCTATCATCTTGCTGACTGTTGGTGAGCAGCCCTGCTGTTTGCTACCTGTGGCCAGCCTGTCCACATTGCCCTATGGAAGATTCAGCTGCCTGCTTCCTTGACCTTGGACCCAGAGGTCCTGGTGAGTGACAACTTTCAGTATATTAACTGTCCCAAGGAAGTGAGTTGAAATGATTGCCCTATTTGTCGGACCATAAGACACACTTTTCTTTCCCCCAACGTGGGGAAAAAATGAGGGTGCATCTTATGGTCCAATGGTGTAGTACCTCAAAACATTTGTTTATGACTCCATGTGCCTGCTTCTTGTCCACAGCATGCACTGTGGATTGCCGTGTGTTCAGGGTAAGTCCTGCCTCCTGGAATCTCAAGGTCAGTCACATCACATGATCGGCACAGTGCATGTCTCCCTTTATTTATGCTCTTAAATATTACTATATCTTGCTTTATTTTAATAGATATTTTAGTACACTGATACTATTTGGCTCAGAAAATTTTTTCTTGTTTTCCTGCTCTAAAAACTGGATGCATCTTATGGTTAGATGTGTCTTATGGTCCTAAAAAAATATGGTGTATATATATGTGTATATATGTGTATATATATATATATATATATATATATATATATATATATATATATAATCATAGGTGCCTGGGTTTTGTTTCTCTAGAGAACCCTGTCTAACACAAGAAGATAGTATAATGTATGAAAATAATAATAATTTATAATTTATCAAGGGATCACGACGGGAGTGGGACAAAAAGAGGAGCTGATACTAAGGGTTCAAGTGGGAAGAAAATGATTTGAAAATTATCATGGCAACTTATGTAAAGATGCACTTATACAATTAACGTGTGGATTGTTGTAGAGCTGTATGAGCCCTCAGTAAAGTGATTTATATTAAAAGAAGTCTATATGTAACAAAATATTCGTAGTTTCTTTGTTTTTTTGTTTTTGTTTTTAACATTTTACACATTCAATATGTTCAACCATCTCAGCTAAGGCTTTTGTAGGTGGAGAGGAAGATATTTTTGTTCTGTTGGTTCATTTCGATTTTAGTTTGGGACATTTTTTTTTCAAATAAAGGAAATCTTTTTTCTGAAACAAAGCAGATATCAAGCAAAGAACTACAAAGGTGGAGGTGTGTGTGTGGCTGGAAGACAGGACTCCCTCTGCTCTACCTTCTCCTTGATACCTGCAATACCAGAACCTCTCTGAGAAGCACAATTTGGAAATCACTGAACTAGAGAAAGATTTAAGTACAATCAATGTTCCCCACCCATTTTATTTAATTATCTCTTTTACTCTAGTGTCTAATAATCTGTAGTGTCAAGTAACTTTTCAATATCTAAAGTAAATCTCTGCAGGACTTAATTAGAAATCTTTTATTCATTTATTTAGGTGGCAAATAAATATTACACTCCATAAACCTCTGTGCATCTCTAGCCTCTGCAAAGATATATCAAAAGGCAGTTAATTACAGTCCTGTGTAAGCAGACATTCTGGCTCTCTATTTCCTGAATCAATGTGGGTGTGATGTCGCCATATTATTTTAGGGCTCATCTAAGTTCATTCTATATTCCTCTCCTGTAGAACAATTTCCCACCTGTATATTTTAAGCCTCAGTTGATCCCTGAGTTGTGACACTTAAATATCAATAGCTGACCTTGACTGAATTGTGTGTTTCAGATTTGCAGTTCCTACTCACTAATTGCCATCAAGTCAACACTGACTCATGGAAATCCATTTATGTGGCAGAATCTGTGCTCCACAAGATTTTCAATGACTTACTTTCAGGAAGTGGATTGCAGGGTTTTCTTTTAGGCACCTCTTGACAGATTTGAACCTCCGTCTTTTAAGTTAATAGCTGAGTTGGTTAACCATATACAACACGCAGGGACTATTCAATGAGACTCCATAAAGATGAACACTAGCCAAACTGAAATTTATCCTCTAGTACCCTGAAGTTTCAGCTTTCCTCACTGAGCACTAAACAAGTTGACCAACCTCAACTACACTACATCAGCCCCCCTTTTCTGTGAAGCCAGTCACCTCTACCATAAGAACACACACTGACAGCTGACTGTCTCCTCTCTACCCCCTCGGTGATGTTGACTTAGTTATCTGAAATGAGGCAGAGAACATAGTACCCATTTCCTAGCCTTGCAGTTAAGTAGAGCCATGACTAGTAACTAGCTGTGACTGCAGGAAAATGGCATGTGTCCATCCAGAAGCAGAAAGGAGTCTTGCCCTACTGTGGTGACTATAAAGCTCATGTATTCCAGTTGGCCAAAAGACAGCAGAGTCTAAGTCCCTTGATGGCACTGTGGTACATAGTCCCCAATTGACCTGTGTCAAGCAAGGAAAAAATATGAGAAATGTCTTTTTGGTGCCCCAAGAAAATGATTTGTAAGCATTGTTTGTTACCCCATCATAACCTATCTTATATTGACTACCATTGTCACTAATTCTTCTCCTTTGTCTAGTACATCCCTCTTTTAATCCTGTACACAACCTTAGAAGGGATTTTTCTAAAAGGAATATTTGAGCATGTCACAATAAAGCCTCATCCCCATGTCCTGCACAAACTCTTCAGTTATTTCTTACATCACCTTCTTCATAGAGGAGGTCTTCAAAATTTTCGAGGAGAACTCTCTTTTCATTCCATTTCTCCATGAATTTTTTGAATACACCCTCTTTAAATTCTAAATACTAGTCTATAAAGGAGCTGTGGTGATCTGCCAAAGCTTGTTTCACACCTCTTCTCCCATAATCTCGCGGCAGCTTTCCTGTGCTCTCACCAACTGTCTGCCCATCCTCCTCAGAGCCTATGTACTCACTCCTGGGCATTCCAGAATGTCACTTCTTGTGTGTAATGTTCTCCATCCTGACCCCTCAGCTGCTAAGAAACTCTTTTCCCTTCTCCCTTTCCCCCTTATTAAGTATTCATCTCATTTTCTCATTTCATCTTCATTTTCTCTATAGGTATTCTTCCTGGCCCTAAAAGCAAAACATGAAAGTAAAAAGACTAGTTGCCTTAGAATGGATTTGAACCCATGACAACTCCACATGAAATAAGAGTAGAACTGTGCTTCCAAAAGTTTGTAAAGGCTGATTTTTCAAAAGTTAACTGACAGGCCTTTTCTTGAGACACCTCTAAGTAGACCTGAATCACTAACATTTTGGTTCATAGCTGAGTGTTTTAAACACTTAAAGCACTCAAGTTCTCTTCTAAATTCTCATTAAGAACCAGTAAGTTTGTTCTGATATACAGTGCAAACGTACACCATGGATAACAGAAATATTGTCCAGTCCTGTGCCATCCTCATAGTCACTGGACCTAGGCTATAGCCACTGTCAATCCACATCATTGAGGGGCTTCCCCTTTTTCTCTGCCAAGTCTAGTATACTCTGTCAAGAATTTCATCTTGCTTGGGGTCACAATCAATGCTCGTGGAAACAGCACGCTAGAGATAAAATGGCACATTCCATGAGGTGAATCTGCTGCACAAGCCCTCTTTAAAATGTTACTTTAAAGTGTTATCAGACCTCTTTAAAGGACGTTACTCTGAGGACTAAGATGCGCCTGACCCAAGCTGTGGTGTTCTTAATTGTCTCATATGTATATGAAACATATTGGGCATGGAATAAGGAAAACAGAATCTGATGCCTTTGAAGTACTATGTTGTTGAAGATTATTGAAAGTACCACGGATTGTCAAAAGAACAAACAGATCTGTCCTGGAAGAAGTACAGTCAGAATTGTACTTACAGACAAGGACAGCCAACTTTGTCTCACGTTCTTGGGGCAGGTGATCAGGAGAGACCAGTCCCTGAAGAAGGACATCATGTTTGGTAAAGGGAAGGGGCACCTCAGGAGGAGCAGGCTCCAGCAAGACTGATTGACACAGTGGTTGCAACAATGAGCTGAAACATGAGAACAATTGTGAGGATGATGTAGCACTGGGCAATGCTTCGTTCTGTTGCACACTGTGTCACTCTGTGCTGGCACCAACTTGATGACACTTAGCAACAATAAAGCAACAAATACTTAACTAAGCATGCCGTCCTTTGCCAGACACACTTCAACAGCCCTTCTGGTGCCATGTCCTTTCTGTCTGAGATAAAGTCTCATCATCCTTGTTTCGAAGGATCATTCTGGCTGAGCATTGCCCATGGCATTTATTTGTTCTTCTGACTGCCCATTTATGTTCACTGTTCATCACCAACATCGTAATCTGGAGGTATCAATTTTTCTTAAGTCTTCCTTGTCCATTGTCAAGCTCTTGTGTGCACTTGAGGGAATTAAAAATAGTGTTGCTTCTATTAGAGCTGTGTAATGCAATATTCATTGTGTTAAGATTAGTTGTGTTTCAATTATGTGTCTTATTTTTTTAATGAATCATTTTATTGGGGCCTCATATAATTCCCATCACAATCCATATAAACATCAATTGTATGCAGGCCACATTTACTCACCCATTGCCATCATCACTCTCAAAACATTCTCCCTCCATCCAGGCCCCCAGTATCAGCTCCCTATATTTCCCTTCCTCCCCCCCCCCCTTGAACCCTTAGTAATTTACAAATTGTCATTATTTTCATACTTTACACTGTCCAATGTGTCCCAATACTCACTTCCCTGTTGTCCGTGTCCCAGAGAGGAGGCTACGTGTAGATCCCTGAAGTTGGTTCTCCCTTTCTATTCCTCCATCTCTCCACCCTCCTGGTATTACCACTCCTATTACTAGTCTTGATGGATCATCTATCCTAAATTTCCCATTTCCAACTTCACTGTACCTCTCCTGGTCTAGCTGGATTTATATGGTAGAATTGGGGTCATGTTAGTGGGTGGGAGACAGCATTTGGGAACTATAGGAAGGTAGCATATTTCATTGCTAATTATGTGTCTTATTAATCCTTCAGAATTTAATTCTAGATTAAATTGAACCTTCTATCAGTGAGGTTATAGGGGAAAGGGGCAAGAACCAGGCCCACATAGTCAAGTTTTTTTTTGTGTGTGGAATTTTATAATGGTGTATTAGTCTAAATACACATTTTTCATTAGCTAATCATTAGGCAATGATACTAAACAAAACATTGTAATAGTTCCTTTAGCTAAATCATACCCAACCTAGTTCCAGTTTGAAATTCATAGAGATCCTTAAAACGCTAATGTTTAAATACTAAGCTTCGTAAATACTTCAGTTTCTAGAAAGAAACTGGGATCAGCAAAGATTCTCTTTGCCAGCTGAGGAAGTCCTTATACTCACATCTTAGGTGTTTCACTGGAATTTATAAACCTTCTCATTAGTGTAAACCATTTAGGCAGGGATTTGCCTTGCCAAATTTATAGACAGTCTTTTTCTGTCCTTGAAAATGTAATCTAGCACTGTGAAGTTCCAGGAGTCATATGAAATATGGGGGTGCACATCTAAGCAAGTTTGAAGAAGATGGTTAAGATTGGGAATGGATGTTGGAAAGAGAGGGCAAACCCACAGGTTTCCCCACCTGCTCTGAAGTCCAAGCATAGCCTTGGGCAGGGAGGCTCCAAATGACTAAAATAGTTCTCACAGTGAAGCTAGCATGGCATCTCCTCCGCAGAAGAACATCTTCCCTCACTCCACATCTCATTCTGTAGTCCTCTTACCTGGCCTCCTTCATTCTCTGTTTTCCTCATTTCAGGGCAGAGGAAGTCAGCACTAAGAACATTTCCCATATATCATATAAATTTAATTCATCCTGAGGAATTAAATTCTCTCTTTCTTCTCTCTTTCTGAGGAAGATGAAATCTGTCAGGTTGATGCCCAGACCTTTCATGAGAGGTGTAAGCATACTGCTACAAGTTATTCCATACTTTATCTCTTTCTGTTTCCGTGGGATCATGTGATATTAGTTCCACTTCAATTTAAGAAACAAACTACTCCCCAGAGCACATGACATCATGCATCTGTAAATGGCATGATGTGAAAATGAAATGTTGTTAAACTCTGCTGAAACAGTAGTTATATAGACATATTGCCACAGTGATTCAACTTCTTGGAAAACATTTTGTTTAAAAAAAAATGTATATCGAGTGACAAGGCAGTGACTGGCAGACTTTCAGCTATTGGGTGTTCAAACCACTTCTTGGAGGGTAAAAAAAGGTGGAAAGTCATGCAAGATGTTACCCTTTTCAACCTGGCTATCCTTCTGCCATAGATGGCGTAGTTACAACTATTCCTGACGTATAAAAACAAGATTGCGGGGGGGGGGGTGGTTTATAAAAGTTCATGAAAAAATGGAATTAAAAAATAATGGAAGTCCCCTTGTAAGTCTATTTTTTAACACCCCTCAGAAATCTAGTCATTTTCCACAGCTCCAAAATCTGGCCCAGTATTAAAAAAAATAAATTATTGTATTGGGAGCTCTTACAGCTCTTATAACAATCCATACCTTAATTGTATCAAGTACATTTGTACATATGTTGCCATCATTATTTTCAAAATATTTTATTATTTGAGCCCTTGGTATCATCTCCTCTTTTTTCCCTTTCCTCCCCTCCCTTTCCACCCTTGTAAACCCTTGATAAGTTATAAATTATTTTCATATTTTATAACGTCTGCTATCTCCTTTCACCTACGTTTCTGTTGTTTGTCCCCCCCCCCCTACAGTGGGTGGAGGAGGGGTGTGTTTCTAAGTCAATAATTGTGATTGGTTCTACCTTTTTTCCCCTACCCTCATGGTATCACTACTCCCATTACTGTACCTGAGGGGGTTTTCTGTCTTGGATTCCATGTGTAAGGAGCTCTTATCTGTACCAGTGTACATGCTCCAATATAACCATAACTGTAAGGAAGAATGGGACCATGAAAGGGGGTGGGAGGGAAGGGGAGTGGGGAAGCATTAAAGAATTAGAGGAAAGCTGTGTGTTTCATTGATATTATACTACACCTCGGCTGGCTTGTCCCTTCCTTGTGAACCTTCTGTGAGGGGTTAACCAACTGTCCATACATGGGCTATGGGTCTCCATTCTGACCCATCTCATTCCCATCAATAGGATTGCTTGTTTTGGGTCTCTGGATGTCTGATTCCATCAACATCTCATGATTATACAGTTTGGTTGTTTCTTCCATATAGACTTTGTTGCTTCCCTGCTAGATGACCACTTGTTTAACTTCAAGCATTTAAGATCCCAGGCAATATATCTTATCATATCTGGGCACCACCAGCTTTCTTCACCACATTTGCTTATGCACCCATTTTGCCTTCAGGGATTGTGTCAGGAAGGTGAGCATCACAGAATACCAGGTCATTAGAACAAAGTGTTCTTGCATTGAGGGAGGGCTTGAGTAGAGAACAATGGCTTTCTACCTTCATACTTAACATACCAATATATGTACATAGATCTATATTCCTATTGTTTTGGGTAAATATATTTATAAATGCACATGTACATTTATAAATGTAAATATCCTTTGCCCATTCCATTTACTTTTCCCCTGTCCCACTATCATGTTCAACCTTCATTCAGTTCTCAGTAATTGCTCTCTGCTATAGTGCACTTGATCAACCCCCACAGGCATTCTACACCCTCCTCACCATCGATTTGAGACCTACTGTTGTTTTCTTGTCCATGATTTGTTGGCTTCCCACTCCCTTTCCCCAACCTCCCACTCTCCCCTGCCCCCCAGAACCAACAATTTCATTGATTTCTTCTCAGGATTGTTTATCTTGCCAATCTTTTATAGATAGAGAAGCAGAAGCAGAAGACAGCCTGTCTTCCAGACCAGTGTCTGCTGACCACTGTTTCCCAGACCAGGCATAATTCCCTCACTTTGTCTCCAGTGCTGTCCCCTGTACAGAAGTTCATAGGTTTGTCCCAATTTACTCATTAATGGCCCTAAGAGTTTGAGGTTTTACCTCAAGGTTGTGATTCACCTTGAGTTTATTCTTGTGCATGGAATGAGGTAAAGGTCTTGCTTCATTTTCTACTGGTAGGTATTCATTTTTTCCAGCACCAATTGTTGAAGAAAGCATCTGCTTTCCATTTGGTATTTTGGGGGCTCTTATCAAAGATCAGTTGTCTATATGCTGATGAGTTTATTTCTGGGATTACAGCTCTTTTCCATTGGTCTAAATATCTGTCATTATACCAGTACCGCACTGCTTTGATCACTGTGGCTGTGATCAGGTAAAGTCAAGGAAAGCAAGCATTCTGACTTTGTCTATCTTTTTGAGGAATTCTCTGCTAATTCTGGACTTCTTCCCTTTTCATATGAAGTTGGTAGTCAGTTTTTCTAATTCTTTCAAGGAATATATTGGTATTTGTGTTGAGATAGTGTAAAACTTTTATAGTGCCTTGGGCATAATTGACATCTTTACTATATTATGTCTTCTGATCCACAAGCATGAGATATTCTTCCATTTGTGGGGGTCACTCGTTATGTCTTATAATAACCTTCTGTAGTTTTCCTATTACAAATCTTTCTCTTTTTTTGTTAGATATATCCCTATATATTTTGATTTATGTAGTCACCTATTGTGAAGGTGACTACATTATTTTATCTTCTCTTCCATGGTCTCATCTGATGTATATAGCAGTCCAATAGACTTCTGTTTGTTAATCTTGTATCCTGCCACTGTGCCATATGCCTCTATTGCTTCCAGAACTCCTGTTATGGAGCTTTTGGAGTTTTCCATAAATGAAATTATATCATCTGCAAATAGCAATAGTTACACCTCTTTTTTTCCCTAGAATAATACCTTTAATGTCATTCTTTTGCCTTATGTGGTCAACTAGAACCTCCAGTATGATGTTAAATGAAAGTGGAAATAAAGGCTATCCTTGTCTGACCCTGTTTTTCAGTTGAATTGTTTTCATCTTTTTTCCATTGACTACCACATTGGCTTTTGGCTTTTCATATATAGCTTGTATTATGTTGAGGAATTTTCCTTCCATTCATATCTTTTTGAGTGTCTTAAACAGAAATGGGTGTTGGATGTTGTCTAATGTTTTTTCTGCATCTATCCATATTATCATGTGGTTCTTACCCTTTTTCATGTCAATGTGGCAAGTAATGCTGATGGACTTTCAGATGTTGAACCATTCCTGCATCCCTGGGATGACTCTCACTTGGTCATGGTGAATTATTCACTTTATGTGCTTTTGTATTCTATCGACCAGTATTTTATTAAGGATTTTTGCATTGCCATTCATTGGAGATATCTGTCTGCAGTTCTTAATTTTTGTGGGGTCCTTTCCCACATTTGGTACAGGAAGAAACAAACATGATATTGTAGTCAACAAGATGTTTTATGGAGATGTAGATTATACAGCAGAAGTAAAAACAGTTTGGGTTATAAGGAGTCAGTTCTACCATTTACCAACTGAGAAATTGGGGAAATATTGAAACATGTTGAGTCTCTACTTTCCTCTTAATGAAATGAGCACAGTTCTCCCTGTATTGAGAGAAACCAGGGAACAGTAATTTCATAAGTACTAGAGACCATGAAGCCATACCTAGATGGAGGTAAGAAGTGCAAGTTAAGACTCATGGAGGAAGAGAAGATGAAGAACAAAACATCAGGTTAGCCTGTAATCACCTTTATTTAAAAGCTGTTGATATGAAATGATAAAGGAAATTGATCCAAAATATGTTAGGGTTTTTGTTTTGGTTTGGTGTGGTTTTTTGTGAGCTCAAGGAGCTATTTAAGTAGGAATGAGGTCAACACAGAGCAGGTAGAGTTGAGAGATGTAAAGAGATAAAGTCCTTATGTTATGTAAACACATTAGAAGTCAACCCTACTATTTATTCTCAGACTTCTCAGTTATGTAAACCCGTAAACAACTCTCTCTGTAAACTAGTTTGAGTTTCAACAAATGCATGAAAATATGATTAAAACAGTGAGTTCTGTTCTGTTCTATAGGTAACAAGAATACAACTCTTGGTCTAAAGCATGAATAACAGTGAAAAAAGTTCAGCTAATTCCTACATTTAATGAAAGAAAGGCCTTTTATAAAAAAAAAAAGAAAAAGAAATTATCAACCCACCCCAAGTCCCTCTTTCACTAGGCTTTTGCCTTCAGGCCAGGACAAGGGAGCCCCAACAAGAACTTGAAGCTGTTAATATTGCATGTCTCACTGATTGGTAAGGATGGGTAATCACAGCTGAGATCAGTGTTTCCCCTGGGATGCATTGGGAGGGTATGGCGGAATAGGAGTGGGGACTACAAGCACAGATACCAACACTTTATTCTGGATTATGGGAAACAGTTGTCCATTTTCAAAAACACGAGTAATTTTTCTTCTGAAAAGGGGGCTGGATACCAAATAAGTTTGGGTATCTATGGGGTAGATGTTGTAATACCATCACTAGGTAGCAGGAGAGGAGCCCTGGTCCTTCAGTTCACCCGTGGATTATGGACATCTTTTCTTTTTCTTTTTTCTTTAACAGTTAGCCTCTATAAGTCACAGTGACTTTTCTTTTTTAGGTTATTTTACTAGGGGCTCATACAACTCATCACAATCCATACATACATACATTGTATGCCAAGCACATTTATACATTTTTGCCCTTACTTTCCTCAAAATATGTTTTCTACTTAAGCCCTTGGTATTAGCTTCTCATTCACCGTGCCCCAAGCTGCTCACCCTTGAAAATTCATGAACCCTTGAAAATTTATAAATTACTATTATTATTTTGTCATATCGTACACTATCTGATGTCTATCTCCATCCACTTGTTGTCCATACCCCAGGGGGAAGGTCATATGTAGGTCCTTATAATAAGTTCCCCCTTTCTACCCCACCTTTCCCCAACCCTCCTGCTATCTTCACTCTCATCACTGGTCCTAAAGGCATCATATATCCTAGCTTTCCCAGGTTTCTGGTCCCAATCTGTAGCAGTATCTGGCCTAGCCAGATTTGTAGGGTAGAATTGGAGTCATGATAGTGGTGAGGGAGGCTGGGAGGAAACATTTAATAACTAGAGTAAAGTTGCATGTTTCATCATTGATACACCCTGCCCTGACTGACTCTCCCCATGACCCTTCCATAAGGCGATGTCACATTACCTACAGATGGGTTTGGGTCCCCAATCTGTACTCCCTCTCATTTATAATGATATAATTTTTAGTTCTTTGATATCTGATTCCTTTGGTGGTCACACAAGCTGGTGTGCATCTTCCATCTGGCCTTTGTTGCTTCTGAGCTAGATAGCGACTTGTTTACCTTCAAGTCTTTAAGACCTTAGACACTATATCTTTTGATATCCAGGCACTATTAGATTTCTTCACCACATTTGCTTATGCACACACTTGTCTTCAGTGATCATATCAGGAAGTTGGGCATGCAAGGATATGATATTTTGCTCTTTGATGTCTAGTAACTGATCTCTTTGACACCTTGTGAACATCTTTTCACACAGAATCATTAATACTCCAAACAGATGGATTCTCAAATAAATATAAGTCAATTGGGTTAAATAAATAATCAGGTTCCTGACAAACAAGCATTTCAAATATATCACATTTCTAAATTGGAAACAAGTAATTTTTACTACTGAAAATATGTGTGCATTTGAATGTATGTGTATACAATATATACTTAATCTCAGGTCCAAGATAGCTATCATTTTCAAAGTGTTATACAGAACATAATGAGTTCCCTGTAACCATTTCAGAGGAACCATGAAGCTATGTATGTTTTTCATTGTTTGCCTTTTTCTCCTTCTTATTCTCCCACAAGGATTCAGTGAAGATTTCCAGGAACCATATGAAGATTTCTAGTGCCCTTATGACCTGCTATGTCAGAACAGATGGAAGACAGAAAAGATTTAAAAATCTATCTATCTCTTTTAAAAGATTCTTTAAAGAGTCAAACAAGGCCACTCTCTGAGGGGCTGACCCTATTACCAACTAAGTGGACAGAACCCCACCCCTACCCCAGAAAAAAAAAATCACTTCAGAGGACAGCATTATAGTTACAGCTCAAGAAGAGGGATTTGTCTGATCAGTGTATACAGGAACCAATGAGGGGGAAGGCGGAAAAGAGTGAAGCACATCCTATCCCACAAACCCCCTGAGACAATATTTCAGAGCAGCCAATGCACAAAGAGGACCATAGGGCTGGCTCTACCACAAGACCCACTGTTCCTCACTGACCCGTAGCACCACAGGGAATATACTGGAGACATACGGCAGAAGTTGTGCCTGTCCTGAACCCACCAAGCTGAAGTCAGACACTGGGGTGGGGAGGGGAGTGCAATTCAAGAGAGCAACAAGGGGAGCAGAGCAGTGAAGTCCCCAGAGAATACCAAAAATGGACCATGGGGACTAGGTGAGGTGCCCCATCAGACTCAACTAGAAAACACTCATAAAGGACAACTAATAGACCTTGAACTGTTTATAGGGCTTGTTGTTGTTATTGTCTTTTTGTTGTTGTTGTAGCTATTGTTTTATTGTGTAGTGTCTTGTGTCAGTACACATTGTTGTCATTGCTTGTCTATCCAGAGGGATAGGTGGGATAAACAGGCAAAAGAGGGAACAAAGGGAGGACAGTTCTGGGGGGGTATGGGGGTGGGGGAAGGAACTGGGTGTTAACAAACCCAGGGACAAGGGAACAACCGTTGACCAAAAATCAATGGTGTGGCAGGTGTAGGAGGTCTGGCAGGGCTGGATCAATGACATCCAAGAGGAATTCCTAAAACTCAAACGAAAGCTGAATATGACAGTGGGACAAGAGGAAAATAAAAAGAAATAGAGGAAAGAAGTAGGAGGCAAAGGGCTTTTATAGAGATCTAAATATAGACATATACAGATATAAATATATTTATATATGATGAAGGGAAAATAGATTTATCTACATATATTTATAGGTTTAGTATTAAGGAAACAGATGGACAATGAGCCTCAACTTAACACTCCCTCAACACAAGAACACTTTGTTCTAATAATTTGGCAGTCTGAGATGCTTACTTTCCCAATATGATCACTGAAAACAAAATGCGTGCATAAGAAAATGTGGCGATGAAAGTTGATAGTGCCTGACTATCAAAAGTTAGGGGCTGAGCCCCGGTGGCGTAGTGGTTGAGTGCAGGACTACAGCCCACTGACTTGGCGGTTCAAATTCAGCAGCAGCTCTCCAAGAGCAAGGCTGGGCCTACTGCTTCCACCAGAGGGCAGTGATGCCACCACCCAAAAAAGATATAGCATCTGTGGTCTAAAAGACTTGAAGATAAACAAGTGGCCATCTAGCTAAGAAGCAACAAAGCTCACATGGAAGAAGCACAGCAGTCTGAGATCACAGCAGTGTGATCATGAGATGCGGAAGGATCAGAAATCAAACATCAAAGAATAAAAAAAAATTATATCATTGTGAATGAAGGGAAGTGTAGAGTGGGGACCCAAAACCCATCTGTAGACAACTGGACATCCTCTAACATAAGGGTCTCGGGGAGGAGACGAGCCAGTCAGGGTGCATTGTAGCAATGATGAAACATACAACTTTCCTCTAGTTCTTAAATGCTTTCTCTCTGCCCACTCTCATGATCCCAATTCTACCTTACAAATCTAGCTGGACTGGAGGCTGTACATGGGTACAGAGGGGAACTGGAAACACAGGGAATCCAGGACAGAAGAATCCCTCAGGACCAGTGGTGAGAAGGGCAATATTGGGTTAGGTGAGGGAGAAAGGGGGAACAGATTACAAGGATGTACATATACCTCCCTGGGGGGTGGACAGTGGAGAAGTAGATGAAGGGAAATGTCAGAAGGTGTAAGATATGACAAAATAATAATAATCTATAAATTATCAAGGGTTCATGGGGGGGTGGAGAGGGAAGGAAAAAATGAGGAGTGGATACCAGGGTCTCAAGTGGAAAAGCAAGTGTTTTGAGAACGACGAGGGAAACAAATGTACAAAAGTGCTGGACACAATGGATGTATGTGTAGATTGTGATAAGAGCTGTAGGAGGCCCAAAAAGTGATTTAATAATAATAAAAAACAAGGACACACTTTGGGAAGTACAGTTATTACAAGACATGTTATTTACAATTACCAAGAGAAGGACATATTCCATTTTAAAATGGATATTAAATGTACATATTTCAATTTCTCAGCTTTAATTTCTAATCTGATAAATCTTGATGAATATAGCGCAAACATAAATAAAAGTTCTTTGGGATCGTCAATAATCATTTGGAGGGTAAACAGTTGGTGAGAGAGCCATAAATTTGAAAATTGCTGTAATAGCTCAGCCAAACTCAATATCAACCACTACCATGGATTTAATTCTGACTCCTAGTGGCTCTATAAGACAGAATAGAAATGTCTCAGTGGGTCTCTAGGGCTGTTTTCTTTATGAAAGAAAATTAGAAACACCAATTTTTCAATTCACAATTGAGCGCTGTAACCAAAACATAGCCAGGACTTCTGGCAATAGACCAAAAAGCTAGAAGTGTACTCAGACAAACTTTGGGATAAATGGATGTCTACAAGTTTTCAATAAAATCTAAACTCTGTATAATGTTTTGCCCATAATTGCGGGGCTTCCACCATTCTCTGTCTATCCAGAGCAACAACAAGGAGCAATAAACAAAGCTGGTTCTTGTTTTGTGATTTTGAGTTTTGCTCCCTATGCTCTGTGCTGTCATTGTGTCACAAAAGCAGCCACAGCAATATGTAAGCAAATGTCAGTTTCCTTGCTCTGATCAAACTTTATGTGTGAATGCGGATATTGAACTCCATGTCATTTACACATGCCATTCGATGCTATTTTTCTTTAATTTTTTTTGGGGGGGCATCACTGCTCTCCGGTGGTGGGAGTAGGAGGCGCAGCCCCACTGCTGGAATTGAACCTCCGTCCCAGTGGGCCGCAGTCCCGCGCACAACCACTAAGCCACCGGGGCTCAGCCCTATTTTTCTTTAATTTCTAAGGATTGAAATATACCAAAATCTTTTTTTTTTTCTCCTGGGCAGCACAAAAACAAACAATAGGTTGAATTTGCTCTTACAGCCTATAGTTAGCCAATCCTGGCTCTAAAATATGTTCTCGAGCACTCTAGCCCTTTGAGGTCCCCTCTGTGACAAAGACTACAGCTAAATATGCTTTGACTTTTAAAATACAGGCACAGTTTTAATGCAGCTAAATACTGTCCATTATAGTTTAGATTCCCAGGACTCTATTACTTTTTTTGTTTCTTTCATCCGGGATCAAACTTAATGGGTCACATACATTTTTTCCTATGTATAATTCCCCACGTACAGCTCTGTGGAGTTTACACTGAGACTAATCGCTCTGCTGGGGTATGACAATTATGTTTGATGTTGGCCTTACTAGGACTGCTGTTGACCATCTAACTAATCCAGACTCTAAGTCACCCTGATGAAGCTTTCAGGTTTCAAATCTTTACAGGAACAGACAGCCTCATCTTTCCCCTGCAGACTAACTGGAGGTCTAGCTGTGTAATGTTTTTTTAAAGCACTTTGTTTAAGAAAATAACTACTCGTTTACTTATCACCTTTTACAACCCTATTGCCTTTTAAGAAAATGACTGGTAAGACATAGCTTCAGTTCATAGGCTGCCCCTAGTCACCAGCTTGCAACTATAGATATGTGGATTTACATGAGATGAAAAGGTACCAGTGTTTCAAGATGTAATACAGAAGGGATGGGGGTTGAGGCAAACTGCTTCTCTTTACATACTGTATGCTGCATCCTCAAGGAATAAGCAGAGGACACAGTACTGGTAGACTCAGAGAAGATATAGTCATGATACTTTTGCGTTTGTCATCACCTAGTTGATTCAGTATGGCAATTCTCAAATCTTACAGAACAAACAAATTCTCAGGTAGGATCTGGAGCAGATGTGACCCAATAGGCCATGAGTGCAACCTGAAATTCTACCATGCTGAAGAACTCAAGGTAATGCTGATGGTCTCGCGGCTCAGAAAGGAGCTGTAACATTCCCTGAAGTCAGTGAAGTGAAATGGCCTACTCAATAAAATTTTGATTTTCACAACATTCCCAGGCAATGCCCATGCTCAATTAAGTCTGGGAAGCACTGCTCAAGTGCCAGTTTCCAGTGTTCAATGCATTAGGAAGTCCATAAATTTTTGCTAAATTAAAAATGTCTCTCACCAAAGTGAAATATAGTCTAGGTGACTTTGAAAATACTAAGAAAGGTAGAGAAATATCGATCTTCTTAGGCTTTTTAAGGGAGTATGATGTCATCTCATAGAACCTACAAATAGCTTATGAGTTAAACATGACCTAACAACTACTAATAAATTCCAGTTTATATCCAAGAAACAAAAGGGAATACAGAGCAAGATTTCAAAGTTCAGTTTCTTAAAAATAATATAGACTTCTGATATCATGGGTTGGAAAAAAGAACTATGTGTTAAAACAAAAATCTCATTTCAAGTATTTCAACATTTAATGAAAATATTCCCATTAATGAAAACTGGGGAGATCACGAGTCGTCGGAGACCAGAGAGCCAAGTAACCAGTAGGACCACACCTTAAACTGCAGCGCATTTTAGAGGCAGCTTTTATGTTTGGTAAATTAAAGACCAAATGTCACAAAATAAGGATATACACCCAGAAAGGCTTACAAATATAATGCATATGCACATAAAGTATAAAGTCCATGTGTCCTTTTAATAAACATTTGTTGTATAAACTCCAGATTACCCATCATGTGTTCTGATCAAGAGAGTTATAGTTTGTGTGATTGTGGTCCTCCCTAATCTTTGGGGGAAATAGCTGTAATACTTCTTGGCCTATGCAATGTCAAGCCTTTGCATTTAGATTTCTCTGGAGGGAGTAGGGGCCATCCCTGAGAAAGGGGTGTGATAATTGTAAACCAAGTGTTAGCATGCTACAAGAGCTATGGATTCCATGCTGAGAAAGTAGGAAAGAAATGTTTTCAGGAAAAGGCACTCCTGAGAAGAGGTCACTGACAGGCAGTTAACAAATGCCCCACTCTCATGAACGAGAGCAACACAAGAACAGTTAACTGGAAGTCCAGCTTGGTGAGAATAGGCCTTTCACGAGACACTTGAGGCCTGGAGAGCAATTCCTTGGGCACTAGATGAAGAAAGAGGCCTTGTACATATGCTGTGCTCTCAGACCTTGCTTCCTAAAGGACCCAGGGCTCTCAGTACCTTTACCTTTATTCTTCTTTTCGTCTCTGGCTCCAGGCCTGGGTCCTTTCTGTTTGTTATTACCTATCTCAGTTATGCTTTTATCCTTAGTGCTAGTCCCTTTCTATTTATCTGGCTGTAAATTATGCTTTCGCTTCTTTTATTCCCTGAACTCATGACCTTCAATGGGGGGTGCCTCCCTTTATAAGTTCACCCGCCCCCAAAGCTTTCAGTGCATATCATCTGGCACATCTTTGTAGGCTGGGGCAATACACTCCAGGTCTTATTAGAAATGATAACATGCAATAGTCTGATCATTTTTTCTTAGTCGCCCCCTAGTTTATCTTTTCACTGTTGTTCACCAGTGGACTGCATGGTAAGTTTGTACCCCAGATTTCTTGGTTGGCAGCGGTGCAATTTAATCACTGTACCAAGAAGGCTTCTAAGAAGGGTTAAGAGTCTTATAATCACCAAGTACTAAACATATTTTGATGATGAAATGACTCTTAGAAGAAAAGCGATCTATATTGAGCATTGAGCATATGTCAAGACTCATAATGGTTGATAATTATAGAATTTTATTTATGTAGATCTTGATGAATATTCAATGGACACATGAAACAACTCATATCTGTATTCATTTTGCAAATCTTCTATATCCTTATTAGTCATTTAATCTACTTGTTCTATATATTACTGAGAAGATATATATATCTCAATTCATAAAAATTATTGTGAGATTAGCATAGTCTCATATTGTTTCATTGTAATGTCTAATTTTATTTTTTTTAATTTTATTTTTGTTTTTTTTTGAGGGGGGGGGCATCACTGCCTCTGGTAGTCGTGGGTGCTACCCAGTGCCGCTCCTGAGAGCCACTGCTAGATTTGAACCGCTAATGCCCACGGGCTGCAGTCCCGCACTCAACCACTTACGCCACCTGGGCTCAGCCCCTAATTTTATTATTTTTATGCTTAGTATAGAGAGAGAGATCAATAGAGCTCTGCCATTGAGTCATTTTTCACTCATAGTAAACCTACAAGACAGAGTAAAAGTGTTTCCAAGGATGCAAAACTTGATGCAAGAAGACTCCTTCCCCTTTCATCCATGTAACAGATTGTGATTCAAAGCACTGACCTTTGGCTTCACAGCCCAATGCACAATCAACCTGCGCTCCTTAGAAAGATGATAGGTAGGTGGGTGGGTAGGTAGACAGCAGACAATAGACGGATAGGTTGGCTTTGAGGAAGTATCTCCCACAATTATGGGAGCAGGCAAGTCTGAATTTTGTAGGGTAGGTTGTAGGTTAGAAAGGCAGGCAGGAGATATTGTTTAACTATACACCTGGATACTATAACCTAGCTGGAGCCTTGATGGCATAGAGGGTTACTGGTTGAGCTGCTAACCACAAGGTCAGTGGTTTGAACCCACCATCCCTTTTGCAGAAAAAAGAAGAGGTTGCTTGTTTCTATAAAGATCTAAAATCTCCAGAACCCAATGGGATAGGGTTGCTTCAAGGAGCAACTTAATGTTAGTGGATTTGATATTTTGTAGACTAGATAGAATTAATTAATGTGCATTTGTTCCATTATGAAACTTAGAATATTTCATTTAAACTAGAGTTTGATTACATTTCTAGGCTTAAACTATAGGTAGCATATTATAATAGTTCATAAAATATCATGTTGATTTCATTGTAATTTCTAATTTATTTACTTATTATGTCCTAAGCATTAAAACAGAAATCAAAATGAAGTAGATATTTTAGAGTTATATACTATAAATGTCTAATAGTGGCTAAAGGTATTCTTATGAAAGTCAAATCTAGAATTCTTCCAGAAAACTTAATTTCAGATACACCAAACAGCTGGTATATGAACCATTTTGTAGATCAGATACTCTTCAAATACAACTTTATTTTACTAATGGGCAGGCAACTCCTATGCTCAATAAACTTTATAAGATCCCCAGATTATAATCATTTTAAATCTTGTTAGCTAACAAAATCTAAAAAACCAATCACCAACTTGAAAAAAAAATGAAAACCAACATTGACAAAAGTGTTATTCTCTTAAGTTACGTCTGGGAAGAACTGAAGTCAGACAAGTAAATAAATAATGTTTTTAACCTGACATTCTTGCTGAGATGTTGTTTTGCTTATTTATCACTTGCTCAGTCCTTGGAGTTGGGAGAACATTATAGATGTTTCTGGTCAAAACATCCAATCGATGCAGTCCTGTCCAATCAGCGGGAGTTAACCATCAGCAGTGAATAACTGCAGCAGCATCTCAGTTGGATTTGTGAGGGGTGGAAAGTAACTAATGATGAGCTGCCATTGAGTTGATTTGGTCTCGTGGTGATCCATGTATATTAGAAGATACCACAACTGATTTTTCTGAAGTAGCTCTCCAGGATCTGAGTGATTTTCAACATCCCATTTTTTGGTCAGCAGCAGATCCTGCTACTTGTTTATGGCACCCAAGGTCTTGAATATGAAAAGTAACAGGAGAATCAGGATAGAGAGATTCCAGGTAGTGAAATTGCAAGCACGCAGCTGCTAACCGAAAGGCCGGTGGTTCACACCCACCAGTACACAGCTCTTTAGGAGAAAAAACTTGGCAAGCTGCTTTTTCAAAAAGATGAAAGCCTAGCAAATCTTATGGAGCAGTTCCACTCCGTCCTATGGCTTAATTGACTGGACAGCACACGACAACCAACAGACCAAGGAACTCTGGTGGTGCAGTGGTTGAGTTTTGTTTGCAAATCCGAAGGACGGTCAGTTGAAGACACCCAAAAGCTCCAGGGAGAGAAACCTGGCTATCTGCTATCTGCTGTCAGATCTGTTCCATCCCATGGAATTGCTGAGTCAAAGCAATGAGACCCAGCAAACAGCAGACAAATGAGAGACGACATTACAACTCACGTTCTTTTTTTATTTCTGATTGTGGATTCCTGATAAAGTGCTAAGATTTTTTTTTAATACAGGCCTCATCAATTTTAATCTTTATACATCGAAAACTAGTAGATTGAATCTTAACAACTCTTTCTCTCCTTTTGAAATCACTAGTTAGTCTAAATGGTTTCAAGCTGAAATAGCAATGTTCTTTAATTTTATCTGAACTACTAGCTGATTTTTTTGTAAATCTTTATATGGATCCAGTCTGAAAGGACGGAGGCCAAAGTGAACCTCCTGTGAACTCTAGAGGAAGAGCCCATTAACATCTGGATATGCTGACTGAATTCGAATCGTGTATTCTTATAGCCCAAAAGAAACAAGCTAAATTCATGTCTACGTTGGTTTCCATCCAAACTAAAAACAAAATAAATAATTATTTTGGCTTGAAATTTATTAAAATCCTACATTTAGGCACTTTTATTTATAGGGAATCATGATTTTGAAATGTATTTCAAAAGTGTAGTAAAAATAAAGCTATAATGTGGTCTCTGTATTTCATTTGTATATTTTAAACATACTCACACCAACATCTAAGGAATTTTGAGATATTCAAACATCTGCAATGCTAATCTCAAATCATTATTTTAGTTTGCACTTATAAATAAATGAGATGATTTTTAATTCAAGACACAGAGAAGTACATTTTTTAAAATATAGCATAATTTCCTGTTGTCCTTTCAGTTGCTGTGTCTCACAGCAGTTAAACTTAACAACATTAGATGGCAGGTTAAGTGGCTCTAAGTAAAAACAAAAAAAAAGAGTGTTTCAAGAAGTGAAGCAATTTGCTTAGAACAAGTCCAATTAATAAAAACACAAAATACAAATCAGGTTTATTTTATGTAGTTATTATTTCTAAAGGTGATAGTTATACCTTTGAAGAAGTGAAATAGGGAGTTGAGCAGTCAATCCTTTCATTATTTATGAGTTTAACAATTGCTTTTAACACATTCTGGTGCCGGAGATAAAGGTGGTAAATGCAGCTTAGATAGTCCTTGTCTTCCAGGAATATTAGCCTAACTTCAGGGACTGATAGTAACCAACTAATTGTGCAATTAATTGTGTGGGTAGGATGGCAGGTGTGTGAAATCAGGCAGATGTGAACCATACTAAGGGAATCCCAACACCACTGGGGAAATGACATCTCCATTTGGATTGGAAAGATGAGTCACAGTGAGATTAAAGGGATGGGAGGTGTTGTGGGCAGGAGAAAGATAGCGTGAACAATAGTCAGAAGTTAGTAGAATCTTACAAACGATTTACAGGTCCGATGGATGACATGGAGGAGGGAGAGTAAAATGTCTTGTGGTAAGCAGAGGCTGCCTGTATATACATACCACTACCTGCCTTCTTAGGATTTTGCTCTTTAGCTTTAAAATAATGCATCGGTCATTATTCACATATGCTCATTCGAAAGAGACATAAGATGTTATGTTTAAAAAAACTAATAGGCAGTTGGCACCTTTGTAGAGAATGGAGTGCACAGATTAAAAGTAGATGAGGGAGATCACTGAGAACACTGTTCTTTGATGGAACAACACAGGAAGTTGATTTGACTGACTGTGGAACAGATGAAAAAGAAAAGACATCTCTAATTTACTGTGGTGTAAAGAATAAAATGAAATTCTATAGAGAATAGAAGAAAGAAGAGGTTGATTGACTATGGAAGGCAGAAGGGAAGGTACATAGATCAAGGAGATGAAGCAAACAATGCCTTCCAGGTTTCTAGCTTGCCCAGTTAATGGATATTAGTATTTTAGCAAATGAAGGTACAGGAAGTTGCTTGAAAGTTTCTCTTTTGAGTGGTGGAGGAGGAGGAGGAGGTGGAGGGACCATCAAGAATTTATTTTGGGGCATATGGGGCTGATGTGATTCTGCAAAAGTCAAGTTGCGATGGTAAGCAGTCTGTTTAGCATAAAGAGGAGGCCTCTGTTTGAAAAGGAGCAGGGGAAAATCATGAGTGTGAGTGAGATAGGCTATAACGGCTTTTCTCAAAAGAAGTTGTGCAAAAGCCTTGGGTCTGTGAAATGCCAATAAGGTTTCTATGTAACAAGACAATTGAAGACATTAAGCATCAGTTTTTGTGTTTGGGTCCTGTATTATTTGCAGGGAAGGGCTCACAGGGAAGGGCTGTGACTGGGAATTCCTGCTAACTACAGTAGTGTGCTACAGGATAGTGTTCATCTGGATGTAATTATTCTCAATTTTGCAAAGGTGGAATTGAAGGATTGGTGTCGACTAATATGCCATCCACTCCTCCCATATTATCTTTACCATCTTTATCATCTCCCTTTATGAATTGCCAACTGACTTATGAAAGCAAATATTGTTGTTAGTTGATTTCAAGTTAATTTCAACTCATGGCGATTGGATATCCCAGAGTAAAATCGTCCCATATAGGTTTCTTGGCTGTATTCTTTATAGCCTCAGATAACCAGGTCTTTCTCCTGCAGATCCACTTTGTGGGTGGAACTACCAACTTTTCAGTGAGCAGCCAAGCACTTAACCATTGCACCACCGTTGCCCTTTAAAGAAACTAAAGAATGCTGTCAATGTATTAGAACATCAGCTGGAAATTTTCATACCAAAGTAAGACTTTCACACACTCCATCTAAGCTGGTGTCCCTGTTGCTTGCTGTTTGGGAGATGTTTCAAAGCTTGCATAATGGAAATAAAAAAAAACTTATTGCAATGTTTGAATGCTTAAGATATTTTAAATTTACTTATCTATGATGAGTTTCTGCTTTGTTTTTGATTCATGCTTCTATGTTACAAACATGTCTAATGGCCCAATGTGGCAGTTATTGAAGGCAGATGGACAATTTTGAAAAGCTTAATACCAAGTGTGTTAGTCTGATAGACTAGAGAAATAAATCCAGAGATGCTCACATTTGTATAAGAAAGACCTTTACATACGAGATCAATTGAATATTGAGAAAACATCCCAGCTCAGTCCAGATCAAGTCTATAAGTCCTATATTAGCCCCTATGTCCAATACCAATCTATAAAGCCTTCTTCAGACTCACAAAACACATGCAATGATGCTGAGTACAGGCCAGTGGGTGGACAGTCTTGTGGATCTAGTGGTAGCATAAACATCTCAGCACTGGCAAGGGTCTCCACATGGCTTCTCCAACTCTGGGGCTCTCGCTGCCCTCAGCCTATATCTATGTGTCTTGTCAGCTGCAATGTCTCACAGAGAGTGAGCCTGTTTCCTGCCTCCACTCAGTTATTTATCTCCTTGGCACCTCCTCATGAGGTCATCAAGCTGTGGCATGATTGACAGGCTAAGCTCCACCTCTTCGCTCTTAATCCTCTCAAATTGACAAGCGTCTATAACTACCACAACAAGGAATAACAATCTCCTATGCAAGAGCAGCAAGGGATGTAAAAGAATTTCAACTGCACACAGAAAGCTCCTTATCAACAAGTTTTACTTCCCAGTTGCCTTGACACTGTGCATAGTCTGCAGCACACAACCACAAAGGCAGCAATGGTGGCAGCAAAATTGAAAAGACGCTTCACTACAAACCACTGGCACTGGGGCTGAGCCCCGGTGGCACAAGTGGTTGAGTGCGGGACTGCGGCCTGCAGGCTTGGCGGTTCAAATCCAGCAGCGGCTCTCAGGAGCAGCGCAGGGTAGCGCCCACGACCACCAGAGGCAGTGATGACCACCCCCCCACCAAAGATTAAAAACAAAAAACAAAAACACCACTGGCACTAAAGAATGGCTTTCATTTTATTGATATATAGTCCTCTAAAAGAAGTCAAGCAATCAGCAAAGGTGGAAGCTGGTTTTTGTGTTAACGTGACCGGGTCTGAACTCTCAGCAGTTTGGCAGATGAGGTCTTGTAATCACCCACCAAGTGTCCCAGTATAATGTAATCAGCTCCATGATGGGCTCTGTTGTCAGTAGCCAAGCAGGTGTAAGAATATAAGGGTGGGATATTATTAAGCCCTATTACTTAGGTTGCAGCCCTGATAACAGTTAAAGAAATTTCTTCAAGGTGTGGCCTGTTTCCTCTGTAATTTGATTGTATGGAGAAGCTTTCTTGTTCTTGATGGAACTGGATTCTGCATCTGGTTCATTGACTTCTGGTTCTTTGACCTTAGACAAAAGGCTAACCACATTGCCTGCCTACCCTGGGAGTCGTCCTTCAATGGTCTGCCACCTGACCTGCTGACTTTCAAATCACTTACCTCTGCAGTCATAAGTCTTGCGTTCCTGCCTATCTTGAGTCCATCAGCCCCCACAGCTACATGAGTCAGGAGAAGCCTTCAGTTGAACGTCTATGGACTTGATATGTGCCCAGACCAGGCTTTGACAACTATGTAAGCCATTTCCTTTATAGAAATTTCATAGTATATATCCATTATATACTTCTCATTGGTTTTACTTCTTCAGAAAGCCCAACCTACCATTGCATGTTTATATAATAATTATTTGACTGACGGTAGGTAGCCTTGTTGTTATGTTTAATAATGCCAATTAGTAAGTAGTAATAATGCTTATGTTTTTATAAAAGACTTTGTAATGTTTATTGCTTTAGCACATGACTTTAGTAAGTATACCATTGAGAATTAGCAATAAATCTTTGTGCTGTAAAGGACATTGACAAAAAACAATTTATAAACACTGCTTAAGTCTATGAACAGTACCTTTAAAAAGGCAAATTTCATTAGGTCTTAAGCCAGCTATTTAACAGAAATGTATTATATCGACTGTGATTTTTAAGTTTGAATTCAAATAAAATAAGTTGATTTGTAAAAGGTATACCAACTTATAATTTCCTTTTTCAAGAAAAGCTAAACTGTACATTTTAGTTTAAAATATAAATAAACAAACATACATTACTATTGCCATGTACCATGCTCCACATAGCAGCCTGGATAGTACAACATTGTTAAAAGGTATTTAGATAGACATGGATGAGGTTTAAAAAAATCAAATTGGAATTTTAAAAACAGTTGGCTTACACTAAGGCTCGTGTCCTCGACAACCACGCAAAATAAGTAGCCTATTGAAAAAATGGGAAAAATAAACAGAACTATATAAAGCTATAATTTTTTTCCTCAGGAGAGGCATCAATATCATTATTTGTGATCGTTACTATTATGCATAATTTCTGTATGAAAGCATTACAGGAGTTGTAGAAGCAAGAAAGGTTGTGCTTTCTCAGAGCTGTGTAAGATCTAAGCACTATTTAAAAAGACTAGGCAGAGGAGTGGAGGGCTTAGATTGAAACTTGAAGCTGGATGTTCACAAATCAGATGGAATAAGATCAATAGATAAAGGAGGAAAAGGAGCAACTGGAATGTTAGCAGAAACTCCATAGGAAGCCGTCACACAGAAGCCAAGGCAGTAGAGGTCTCCATAGGAATGAAGTGATCAGCTTAATTGTGTTTTGATAAGAAATCAAGATACATAAAATCTTAATCATGTATGTTGGCTTTAGTATGAATGGTGGTTTTGGGTTTGTTCTTTCAGAGGATGACTGATTAGTTCAGATGAACTAAGAAAATGGAGCCTGTGTGAAAAGGCAATTATCTGTGCTACTCTCTGTGCATAGGCAAACAGAACATATTAGGGGATAATGCAACAGGAAATTGCAATGGACAGATTTTTTTTTAATGACAGAAATATGTGTAAATGCCAGGGCGAAGAACCCAGGAAAAAGAAAGAAAATAAGTTAGAGAACGGAAAGGCGGTAATAGATAGGAGATTTAAAGAGGAATGGGATCCCAGCCTTAGCTAGAGAAATTGGCCTAAAGAGTTAGCTCCTCTACTGCAATGGGAGAGTGAAATAATAGTCACAGAGGGAGGTGAACCTGTCAGGGTGTCAGCCTAACTAATATGCAATCTTTTCAACTTTTAATTCTGTGTTCTCTCCATTATACTGTAATATCTCAATTACAAATTAAGGCAAAAGTTTTGGATTAAAAACAGCATTTTACAACATCTATACCTCTCCCCTAAATCTAGAAAACTTCCATTTCCTCGTATCAGGTCAGGATATATTGTGAATACTTTATAATTTAGGATGTTTCTGGTAAGAAAGATTAGTCGTCAAGTTTCAAAAGGGTATGTAGGGATAAAGGAAGCTGTAATTCAATTACTTCTTTCGAGCAGTAACAAAAAAATAGACTACTCTTCAGCTCCTCACTTTAATTTTTATGCTACCTTAGCTTTGAAATCACAGTGGATAATCAAGTTATTCTCCATGGGGCAGTTTAAGCTGTACGAATTAGTTATTGGATGTGAGGGCAATCTGGTGGTGACATGTCACCCCATTGATCGCCAAGGTTGATTCAGCTGATCTGGCTGGATGGATGGGTGTCCCCTTCCTCCTTCACCACTCCATGTGCGTTCCTCCCACAGCTGACACTCGGTAGAAGAGGCCGACCTTCCCCAATAGAAAGAGGACCGTTCCTCGGTCAAGGGTATACTTGTAGCTAGAACCTCCAAGAGGTTGCCTGCTAGAACCTCCAAACAATAATTAGTTATTATTACTCTAAATGAGACCATGTACCAAGGAAATAGCTTTATTATTTATCAATATTATAAACAATAAATGCTTACATTTTCATGGCTGAAAATATTTAATCCGGTATAAACAAACAGTCTAAAAGCATTTATATGTGTATATAGCAAACATCTTACAAATTTACCTTGGAAATATAGAAGATTTTGATCCACCACAGCAATAAATAAAATATTTTAATAAAGCAAATTTTTGTTTTCTGAGTGTACATAAAAGTTATGTTTATACTATACTATAGTCTACTAAGTGTGCATTACAAAATAGTTTGAAATATCGTGAGCATTACTAAAATAAGATATAGAGAGACAACATGAGCATGGTGCTCCTGGAAAAATAGCACCGATATACTTAGTTGATGCAAAGTGATCATAAATTTTGAGTTTGTAAAAAAAAACAACAACAGCATTTGTGATTCACAATAAAAGAAGATATCTATGTATACTAGATGGGAAGCCCTTTAGCTTGTTTTTGAAGAGATTGGATCATATGATATTTCTGATTTTTCAGGCCAGTCATAACAGTTATATAGTTATAACTTAGAGTTATAACTCAGAGTTTCATAATTATATAATATAAATATGTTTGGTTACAGCTTATATCACACACCTTTAGTATATGATGTCAAGTCCCTGGGTGATGCAAACAGTTTGTACTCAGTTGCTAAAGAAAGATTGGCAGTTCAAATCCCCACAGTGGTGCCTGAGAAGAGAAGTCTGGAAATCTACTTCTGGGAGATGAGAGCCTCTGAAACCTTATGGATACAGGGTACTCAGACACACATGTTGTTGTCAGAGTCAGAGCAGAATTGACACAGTGACCATGAATTTTGGATTCTAAGATTAAGAATGCACATAATTTAAAAACTCAAACAAATGGACAAACTTGAAAATTTAGGCACATCTTCTACTCTGTGTGGGAAGTGCACTATAGAAAAAGGCACTGACAGGAAGCCATGGTCGTTTGTGTACACAACAGCAATATATAAAAGCAGCAAATATAAAAAGACTCAAATCAGCTGCTATACACACAAAAAAACACATAGCCATCATATGAGTACTTGATGGATTCTCCTATCTTCACACAGTGATCAGTAGAGGAGATTTCAAGGATAGCATTCTAGAAAGGCTGACTTTGTTGGGGTCAGTAAAACAGTATCCAAAGGGGGAGAGAGCCACACTTACAGATTTGCTTTCAGTTATAGAAAATAGCTGTTTCCCCTGATTTTGTTTTCAAACAGAGGGAAAATAACATACTGGAAAAAGATCCATGAATCTTAAAAACAAAATTTGAATTCTTCCAGGAAATAGAGGATTTAAATCTGAGCAACATTATATACCTTCTGACAATTTCTAACATATTTATTAGGAGTCACAATTTTCAAGCAATTTTGAAATTCAGACTTTGTCTTGATGCTAAATGGCGAAGCACCTTCCTCTTCCCCTGTGCTCTCCTGCGTGCATTGCACATGGTGATCACACACAACTCACCGTCCACTCCATCTTACTTTATTTTCTTTAAACTTGTCACTCTTTATTATAGGTGCCATTGACTAATTGGGCATACTTATCCTTGTTATATTCCAATTATTCATGGAGTATATCTCATAAAAGGAGCTCCTGAGTGATACATCCATATAAGCATGCGACTCCCAAACAAAGGAAGGTATAGTCTATTCAGAGGCAACTCAGAAGGAAGGCCTGCCATTCTGTTCCAAAATATCAGCCACTAAAAAAGCCTCTGAAACATAAGCATCAATCTAAGCAAAGCATCAATTAAGTCCAAATGGAGGAAGCACACCAGCCTGTGTAATCCAAGAACTGTAAATTCTAAAATCCAAATCCAGGGCAGCCCACTGGGATGGAGGTTCAATTCCAGCAGCGACTCCACAGGAGCAAAGGCTGGGCCTCCTACTCCCACCACCAGAGGGCAGTGGTGCCCAAAAAACAAAAAAAATCCAAATCCAGAGGGGGAATGGTAGCAGACTTTAAATTCTGAACACCTGGTTTACAAACAGCTATGAATAACATTGCAAGTCCACAATGTATTTGAAGGTCCCTCGTGAATTCTCTCTGCCCGTAGTCCAGGGATATGAATCACCTTGCTATTGCAAAGACAGGTATGGCAGAGAGATAGTTAAGTTAAAATTTAGTACCTTGTCATGTGATCTTCCTTTGGACCCATTTTAAAAGTTGCTTCGATTTTTAAGGTTCTCTATTTTGTTTCCAATTGAGGTTTTTCTGTTTTGTTTTGTTAATGTTGGCTTTGTTGGTTGCTTGTTTCAACATTCCATGTATGAAATTCAAGACAGGATAGGTAAATTACAGAAACAATAACGGGATTAATGATTACCTAGAGCTATGGCAGGGGAGGTTGGGGTAAGTGAGGAACTAACAACAATGAGTACAAGATGGAAAAAAATCTTCTAAAATTGACTGTGGTGATGATTGCACAACTCTTCTCAATATGACTGAATTATTGAATTGTATAACGTGTGAATTACTATAAATGCCAATAAGACTATTAAAATTTCTAACAAATCTGATGGTGCACAATTACACTCTGATACATATGGACTCACTGTGAGTCTGCATCAACTCTTGTTTTTGAAGGGATTGGCTATCACATAATAATACTAAATTATTTCAGAGTCATTCTGAATTATTTCTGTTTTCTATATAGAATCTTCTTGTCCCATTGATCCTACTTTAAAAATATTTTTCATCAGGTGACAAATACCCATCAGGTATTTTACTAAACCATCATAAATTGATGTGTATAAAATGTATGTAGTAAGTAGCTGTTATAGTTATATAGTCTAGTGTCAATTTGGACTTGAGAGGATTGAAAGTAAAGGGGTAGAGTCTAGTCTGTCAATCAGATCATAGCTAATAAGGTCTCCATGTGGGCATGGTCTTCTCCTGAGAATTCTGGGAATTCCTGTATTTCCTCCTTGGAGGTAGGAGACATTTTCCTCTCTCAGCTCACACCCTTGGAAATGCTTTACTGGCAAGACACACGGCACTATGCTGATATAGCCTGTGACCCCTGGAACTGGAGAAGCCACGTGGAGAGCTCTAGACAGTGCTGAGATGCTTACAATGCCACTAGATCCACAAGACTTCCCACCCACTGGCCTGTGATCTTCCTGCATTCAGTGTCATTGCTTGTGTTTTATGAGTCTGAAGAGGACTTTGTAGATCAGTAGTGGGCATATGGGCTGATATCAGACTTATGGACTTTATCTGAAATGGATTGGGATGTTTTCTCAATGTTCAACTGCTTTTTGTATATAAATCTCTTTCTTATACATATATGAGCCTTCCTGGATTTGTTTCTTTTTAGTCTCCCTAGACTAACACAGTAGCCAAGTGTGCATACTCTTGCAGAAAATGTAATCCTAAACACAGGCAGTAGACTGAGATGTCTTGGTAATTCTTCTAGGCAGACACCTTTGAGTCTGTGAAATATTTCTGGCATGATATTTCACACTGCACATGCAACATCTTGCTTAATCTCCATAACCATCTTTTGTGGTCATGACTATGGGTTGCTCCATTGTATACTTAAGGAAACAGAGGTTCAGAAGGTTTAGGCAACTTCCTTCGGATGACCTGAAAAGTACGTAGGAGAACTTTGATTCAAATATATGCTGCATCCACACCTCTTTCCTTTAACCTCTCTATATGTTCTCTCCCTCATGGGAGTAAACTAGCCACTTTCTGTTTTAAAAACTCAGTGATGTCCTGCCTGACAGAAGGTTACCAGGACCAGGGGAGGTGACAGGTAATCTCATTGAAGTCGCAGATATCATGGTTCTCTTTCTTGGTTCTAAGAGATACACAAAATTTTAAAAACAGCACATGTTCATGTCTTTTTCCCTAGAAACTCACACTGTTTCTTGAGTAGAACGTTTTATAGCATGGTGAAGATCCCAGATGGTTGAAAAGATCAACGTGCTCAAATGCTAGATCTACTCAGAGGTCTCAGACAGAGTGCCTGTCAGTTGCCTGGATGCCAGCTGGGGTACATCCTATTTTAAAACTTTCAAACTATTCCCAAGATTCTTCCTCCCATTCACAGATCTTTCTTTCTTCTGTATAGCTGTGATAGATGACAACTCCCTTTAAGTGGAATGACTGCACCAATGATCGCATCAAAAATATACCTGTATACCTTTCTCCTCAAGACTCTCCTCAGAAGGGTTTCCTCAATGTTTTAGCAGACTCCAGAGCAAAAACAAACAAAAACAAAAACCCACCATTCTTTCTTCCCTGTATGAACTGATATCTGCTAGTTTATCTTGCCAGTCCCATTATTGCCTGCCATTGATTTGATCCCAGACCCTAAAAACACTGTAAGACGAATGTAGACCTTCCCCATAGTGCTTCCCAGGCTGTGATACAATTGGGAGCAGACTATCAGTATTTTTCTCCATAGGAGCTGCTGATGGATTCAAACCTCCAAACTTATAGTTAGCACGACTAGGATTTCTTACTCTTATTAAAATAGAGCCTCTGAGAGGGAAGTTTCTTCAGTAAGTGTACCCAAGAATCATTAAGTGAACTAGACTGAAATTACCAAATGATTTTATCATTCTGCTGAAAAGCCAAATTGTTCAGGTCATCAAATCCCTACCCACTTGGGGTGTTTGCTTTTACTGGCTGCCTCACACTCCTGTGCCACCTCCCAAACCAGGAAGCACATGGTGTTTCCTGTCCCTCCTGCTACCTTGCAGGAAATGCTTTGCTTCTGGGTAATCAGAAATAGCAGGAAATGCTAGCAGAGAAGACACAGGAGGAGCTGACCCTGAACCCAGACAGTATGATGGCTTTTGTCTGGCCAGGTGTCTGACTTTCTCTATGTCCCTATACACAGCAGATAAAAGATTTTTTCATCCAGTCAGATATGAACTCAAAATGTAAAGTGGCATTAAATATTTTCACTTAGAAGAGTAGCTTCTTCCTAAAATTCTTTAGCTCTAAATCATCACTGCCTATCTGAAATAAAAAGTCTGTTTTGAAACTATCAAGCGGTAGGAATATTTCAATATTTTCCATTTGAAAAGGCTGTACAATTTTAGCCGATTTTAATTCTGTGTCCTACAATAGAAAGAAACTTCGAAGAAAGAAAAAAGATTAATTCAGAGCCAGAAAAGAAAGAGTAAGATAAAATAGCTACTATTTATTGCATATTTATTATTGAGTTGGTTCAGACACTGTGTAGGAGTGTGCTTTGAAGATATGCATTGAGCCTAGGGGCTGCAGGAGTACAAGGAGGCAGGCAGTCTAAGAGCCTCCAGACCATATTGCTATTTCTTTGCTTAGAACTAACTTACATTTTCTGATTTGGGCCATTACATTATTTCACAGCTGATTCCTAAAAATACATAGCTAGTTTGTCACGAATGTCAGCCAAGTCTGACCTTAGTACATAACTTTTTGTTACTTTATTTTCACAGCTAGCACAGCATTCAGACAACCACAGACTGGAAACAACGTACAATGTCCGAGTTCTTCAAGGTCATCAAGTCCAACTTCCCACAGAGATGGTCATTCACCTTTTCCCTGAACTGACCCTTGTAAGAGAAATTCCTTCATTGCAAAGCAAACTAGTTTTTGATGAGAAAGCTTTGATCATTAGAAAGTTCCTGTTTGGATGCACTCACACTCAGCCTTCGATAGCATTCCTCCTCCTCCTCCTGTTGTTGTTTGGTGACTGAGTCAGCTTTGACTCAGAGCAATCACATGTAAAACAGAATGAAAGACTGCTCAGTTTTCCACCATTTCCACAATGGTTACCATGTTTGAGCCCCTTGTCCCATCGACTCTGACAGTCTGTCGCCTTCTTTTTCTGGTGACTCTGTTTTACCAAGAATGATGTCCTTCTCCTGAGATTGCCCCCCTTGATGACATGTCTTAAGTAAGTGAAATGAAGTCTCACCTTCCAGGAGCATTCTGGCTGTACTTTTACCCAGACAGATTGGTTTGTTCTTCAGGCAGTATTTTCAACATTCTTAATCAACATCATAATTCAAATGCATCAAGTCTTCTTTTTGACTTCTCTTTTTAATATCCAGCTTTCACATGTATAAAGAGGTAAATGTAAACACAAAAGTCTGGGTCAGATAAACCTTAGCTACCAAAATGACATCACTAGTTCTCCCCCCTAAAATGATATAGCAGAAAAGATATTGGAAGAAATGTATGGGCATCCCTTTTGTCTCTGTCCCAGGCTAAAGAGCTCTAGTCTCCCCACCATTTCTTCTGTGTAGTGGTTCCAGAACCAAAGTCACCTCAGTTATTCTCCTCCATATATACCATTGTTTTAGTAATTTCCTTCATAACATATAGCAACCAGAACTTGATTGCCTAGTCAAATGAAGTTAGTCATGTTGCGTGCAGTGGAATGATCAAGTCTTTGTAGTTCTCCAAATGCAGACTTGGGTGTATTGCTTTGGGGACAGTACATGGTTTAATACTGAATTTGTACCTAATGAAAATCTTGATGTCACAAAATTATAAAATTAGATCATGGCCACCAGTCAAACTTTGACAGAACTGTAGATTGTGGGACAATAATTTTAGGGGACTTCAAGGCCTCTTCCTCAAGGGAAAACAGATAATCAGGAAAGAAACTCAATAAAGACACAAAAGAAATAAACAGTATAATCAACTAGCTCCACCTTTAGACATATTCAGGATACTCCACCCAACTGCAAAACAGTATACATTCTTCTTCAATGCACATGGAATATTTTCAATAATAGGCTACATGTTAAACCACAAACCAATCTTTAAGAAATTCAAAACCATTGAGATTCTATAATCTATTTTTCAGAACACATACGATAAAACTAAAAATCTATAATAAAAAATAAGGGCAAAAAAAATCAAATACATGGAAACTGAACAACATACTTATTAAAAATGACTGGGGGGCTGAGCCCCAGTGTTGTAAGTGGTTGAGTGCAGGACTGCAGCCTTCAGGCTTGACGGTTCAGATCCAGTAGCCACTGTCAGGAGCAGCGCTGGGTAGCACCCACGACCACCAGAGGACAGTGATGCCCCCCCCCAAAAAAAAAAGTCTGGGTAAAAATGAAACTTAAAAATCACTTGAAACAAATTAGAAGGAAAGCAACATACCAAAACCATTGGGACACAATAAAATCACTTATCAGAGGGAAATTTGTAGCAATCAGCACACATGTCAAAAAAAATTGAAAAAAGCCAAAATCAATACCATACCACACAATATAGTCTCAAACAACAGAATAAAAGAAATGATAAAGAATCGCTTCTCGACCTTTTGGCTAAGATCAAATATAAAAGAAATCGTAAAGAGTAGATCAGGAGTAAGTGAATTTGAGAAGAGAAAAACAGTGGGGAAATTAGACAATAATTTAATTCTTTGAAAGTACTAACTAAATGGACAAACCACTGACAAACTTAGCAAAGAGCAAGATGATGCAGATATCTAGAATGAGAGATGAAAAGGATGGCATTACAACAGAATCAAATGAAATAAAAAGAATAATAGCTACTACAAAATATTGGAAACCAACAAGTTTGAGAACCTAGAATACATGGACAAATTTATTGGAGCTCACTAACTACATAAATCAACACAAACTGATGTAGAAAACTTTAACAGACCCATAACAAAAGAAGAACTATATAGAATGTCATTAAAAACTCCTAACCAGGGGTGAGCCCCGGTGGTGTAGTGGTTGTGTGCAGGACTATGGCCCACAGGGTTGGCGGTTCAAATCCAGTGGCAGCTCTCCAGGAGCAAAGCTGGGCCTTCTACTTCCACCAGGGGGCAGTGATGCCCACAAAAAAACCTCCCAACCAACAAAGGTCCAAGACCAGATGGCTTCGCAACATTCAGAACACGCAGAAAATAGATATACCCAATTCTACACAGGCTATTTCAGATAATTAAAAAGAGCAGCAAACTCCTGAATTCATTTTGTGAAGTAAGTATAACCTTTAAACCAAGTCAGGCAAGGTCTTCACAATGAGAGAAAACTACAGACCAATATCACTTATGAACATGAATGGAAAAAGTATTAAAAATATCCTGGCCCATAGAATTCAACAGTATATCAAAAAGTAATGCTATTATCAAGTGGGATTCATGCCAGCTATATAAGGATGATTCAACATTAGAAAACAACCAATGTGAACCATCACATAAAATTTAAAAAAAAAACAACTTGTTAATCGTATCAATCAAGACACACTCAACAATTTCTGGCACCCATTCCTGATTAAAACACCCAACAAAATAGGAGTAGGAGGAAAATTTCTCAACACAATAAAGGACACCTTTAAAAGCCAGCAGCCTTGCTCAATGGGGACAAACTCTACACATTTCCCCTGTAAACTGGAACCAGACAAGGATGCCTTCTATCACCACACTTAGTTGCCATTGTCCTGGAAGTCTCAGCCAGAACTATTAGATGACCAAAAGAAATCAGAGGAATGCAACTGGGCAAAGGAGGTAGACTCTTACTATTTACCAATGACTTGACTTTATATGTAGAAAATGCCAAAGATTTCACAAAAAGATTGCTGGAAGCAATCAAAAGATTTTACAACATGGCAGGATGCATGATTAACATGCAAAAATCAGTTCAGATTGCTGTGTACTAATGAAGATAAATAGCTAAAAGATACTGTGTTTGTCTGGGTAGACTAGGGGAACAAATTCAAGGACATGCATATCGATATAAGGAAAGGGTTTATATATAAAAGGAATGGGACATGGAGAAAGCATCCCAGGACAGTCCAGTTTAAAGTCATAAGTCCGATATTAACCCATATACCCAAAATCAGTCTATAAAGTCTTCTTCCGACTCACAAAGTCACAGGTCAGTGGGTGCAGTATCCCACTGGTGCTGGCAGGGAACCTTGCCTCCAGGGCTCAGGGTCTGTCAACTGCAGAAGCAACTCATCGCTGGCAGAGGTCTCCATCTGGCCGCCCCAGCTTCAGACGTCTGGCTCCATCAGGGCAAAGCCGTGTGGTCTCTCCACCGTCTCTCCAGCTTCTCGGACGCTGCCATCTTGTCTTGTCCGTGATTCATCGTCTCTGAGACTAACTCCCAACAACTGGGGAAGATAGCTTCTCATCTCCATGAGGGAAATATTGCGAGATTTCCCAGAAGTCTCAGGAGAAAGCCATGCGCACACAGAGGCCTCATTGGCTACTCAAAGGCTAGCTCCAGATTAACCGGTCAGACTCCACCCCTACATTTCAATCATAAAATTAACATAAGTACATGACTACCACAGATACCAAGAAAACAATACATTTACCAAAGCCAAAGTCCCTGCCATCAAGGCGATTCTGACTAACAGCAACCCTGTAAGACAGGCCACAACTGTCCCTGTGAGTTTCTAAGATGAACTCTTCACCATCTTTCTACCAGGAAGCTGGTGGTGGCTTTGAATTCCTGACCTTGCAGTTAGCACCTCACCATGTAACCAAAACATATGGAAGATGAAACTCTGGGAAATAAATCCAATTAGATGGAAAGTTTGTACAGAATCACTGTAGAAAAAAGAACTAGTCAACATTCAACCATTTCAAGAGATAGCATATGAGCAAAACCCAATAAACAAGTTCAAGTTTCATTGAAAGCATTCACCTAAATCAAGGCTAGAGGAATTGATGGAATACCAATTGAAAAGTTTCAACAAGCTGAGGGAAGGCTGGACGCATTTGTCTATGTCAGGAAATTTGGAAGATAGCTAGTTGGCCAACTCACTGGAGGAGATTCATATTTGTAGGTATGATGTCTTTATGTAGTGTACTTGATTTCTAAATTCTAATATCCATTTCAATGGCTGCACAACTCATAGACAAAATTCATAATTAAAGGGCTTATAAGGAAGTTAACAAGCTGTAATGCCAGTGAGAAATGCTTAGGACAGAATTGTTCATTGGGACATGTTACAAAGTTCTTTCAGGTATGATAGGTGATGCTCAAAGGTCCTATCACTTTGCTGTAAGTCTTAAACCAAAGGCATTCAGCTCAAGCTCCTTATATGGGTCAACAAATATAGCCCCTTGAATGAAGCGCCCAGAGGCACACTATTCCAGTTAGTCTCAGCCTGAAAGTACTTGGGTCCATTTTCATGGGCCAGGAGGGCCAACTTCCTTAATTAAGTGCTCAGAGGTGGCCCACTCTGCAAAATAGCCTCCTGCAAAAAAGCATTCAGCTCTACTCGCTCCATGAGTTGGAGAGTTCTTCACTCTGGTTTCATCCTCTGGCCCCTCATTCTGCTGCTGATCCTCTGACGTTATAGCTGTCCTCTGTATTTGGGAGATGCTCTGCCCAGGAATCTTGGACCCAAAGATCGACTTCACTCCTCGATCTTGCTGCTAGATATCTCTTCCTTCTTCTCAGATGATTCAATTTTTGCTGTTGTTGTTGTTGTTTGTTTGTTTGTTTGTTTGTTTGTTTTTTGGGCCTCACTGCCCTCTGGTGGTGGGAGTAGGAGGTCCAGCCTTGCTGCTGGATTTGAACCTCCAACCCAGTGGGCCACAGTCCTGTGCACAACCACTACGCCACCAGGGCTCAGCCCGATGATTCAATTTCTACATAGTACGATGGCATTCCAAGGAGTCCTATTCACAATTATTCACAAGTTTCTCCTATTGGTACTGTCCTCCACTTTCTTGCCAGGCAGGGAAAGTCATTTGGTGGGAGTTAAGAGACTTTGCCTAGAAGAGCAACATAAAATCATTCACTGCCCCTGCAGTGCCCATTCCAAAGAAAAGTGACCCCCACAAATGTTCAACTTATTGAACCAGTATCATGAATATCAAGTAAAATACTGCTGAAGATCATCCAACAGCAGTTACAGAAGTACATAGACAAGTTGCTATCAGAGATTAAAGCCTGATTCAGAAAATGATGCAGAAGAAAGGAAATCACCACTGGCATCAGTAATTGATAACAGACAAGACCAGAAAAAATTTTACTTGGTCTTTGTTGACTGTGCAAAGGCATTCAACTGTGGTGAACCATAATAAACTTGTGATTGCCCTGAGAAGACCAGGGATTCCAGAACCCTGATTGTGCTAATGTGGAACCAGCACATGGGTCAAGAGGCAGTTGTGCAAAGAGAACAGGGGCAAACTGTATGGGTTGAAATCAGTAAGGGTGTGCATCCGTGTGATAGCCTCTCACCCTGCCTATCCAATCTGCATGCTGAACAAACAATCAAAGAAACTGAATTATATGAAGAAGCGTTCAGCATCAAGATTACAGGAGGAATTATTAACAACCTGAGACATGCAGATGGCACGATCTTGTTGGGGAAAATGAGAAGAACTTGAAGCACCTGCTGATGACGATAAGAGATTACAGCCTTCAGAATGGATTACAAATCAATGTAAAGAAAACCACAATCTTCATAACTGGACCAATAAATGACATGAAAAGCAGAGAAAAGATTGAAGTTGTCAAGCATTTCAACTCACTCGGATTATAATCAATGCTCATGAAAGCAAGAGTCAACAAATCAAACAACACATTCTATTGACTAAATCTGCTGCACAGTATCTCTTGAAACTGTTGGAAAACAGAGATATTACTCTGAGGACAAAGGTGTGCCACCAAGTGTGTTAGTCAGGTAGGCTGGAGGAACAAATTCATAGACACCCATATGGATATAAGGGTATGGTTTATATACAAAAGGAATGGAACATTGAGAAAGCATTCCCACCCAGTCCAGTTCAAAGTCACAAGTTCGATATTAGCCCATATACCCGATACCAGTCTATAACATCCCCTTCCAACTCCCGAAGTCACAGGCCAGTGGGTGCAGAATTCTGGTGCTGGCAGGGGTCTCCCCATGGCTCCTTGCTTCCAGGGCTCAGGTCCATCAACAGCATCCAGTGGTGGTAGAAGCAACTCAGCGCTGGCAGGGATCTCCATGTGGCTTCACCAGCTTCAGAGGTCTGGTTCTATCAGGGTAAGGCTTCGTGGCTTCTCCTCCGGCTTCTCCTCCAGCTTCTCAGATGCTGCCATCTTGTTTTGTCCATGATTCATCATCTTTGAGACTAACTCCCAACAACTGGGGAGATAGTTTCTCATCTTCACGAGGGAAATATTGCGAGATTTCCCCGACGTATCAGGAGAAAGCCATGCCCACACAGAAGCCTCATTGGCTACTCAATGGCTATCTCCAGATTAACAGGCCAGACTCCACCCCTACATCTCAGTCATGAAATTAACATAAGCGTATGACTGCCACACCAAGCCACAGTATTTTCAATCACCTGAGATTCATGAGAATGTTGGACATAGAATACAGAAGACCAAAGAAGAACCAATGCATTTAAATTATGTGCTACTAAAGAATATTGAAAGTATCACGGACTGTCAAAAGATTGGAAATCCTACAGCCAGAATGGTCCTTAGGAGCAAGGATGGCAAAACTTTGCTTAATAAACTTTGGACATGTTGTCAGAAGAGACCAGTCCCTGGAGAAGGATGTTATGCTTAGTAAAGTGAGGGTCTGAAAAGAAAAAGACCCTTAAAAATATGCATTGACACAGTGGTTACAGCAATGGGCTCAAACATAAGAACCATACAATATTTTGCTTGCACATTGGGTGACTATGAGTGAGAACTGATTTGATGGCACTTAAGAAAAACAGCAATATTATTAGAATTTCAAAAAAAAACCCACTATGGTTACATTCATTAATTCTCAAAATTCTGATAATTTTGCCACTAAAGGGGAAGAGGTATATATATAAATCTTATATACGAATGATTTTTGAGCTGGCACTAACCATAAGATAAATCCCAAGGACAATCAGTTCTTATCATGCAGTACCTACACAGTACTGGTCCTCATGAAGGGATTGTTGAAGATATAGCAGGTGGTGCTTGACTATCAGAGAGAATAGTGCCTGGGATCTAAAAAGATCATCTTAAAATAAGGAGCCATTTAAGTGACGTTTCAGCTAAGCCCAGATGGAAGAAGGGTATCAACCTGTGTGATTAAAGTATCATAAACAATAAAATCCAAGATCAGAGAAGGGAATTGTATTTAAACTTAAATTCTGAGCACCATTTTCAGAAATCTGTGGAAGACAATGAAAGTGTAAATTCTATTTTCAGGGACCCAATGGGGATTAAGCCTCCAAGAATTCATTCTCTAGCACCATTGACCAGAGATGCAAACAGTCTTGCCCTCAGAAAGTGAATTTATGAGGATATATTTAGGTTAAAAGCTAACATCTTATTATTTGTTTTCCTTTTTGACTAATTTTTAGTTGGTCCTGGTTTTTATTATTTTCTTTTGTGTTAAGGTTTTTCTGTTTTGTTAATGTTATTTATAATTTCTTTTGGATAGGAAGTCCCCGATAGGTAACTCTACTGAGACAGTCACTAGATTAATATTTTCTGAGAATTATGACAGGGGACCTTGACGGGGGAAGGAGAATCAATGAATACAAAAATGAGGAAAGTGTTCTACAATTGTTTGTGGTGACTCTGGCACAACTCTTAACTATATGAGTATTGAAACCATTGAATTGTAGGGTACATGAACTATACATCAATAAAACTATTTTTAAAAGAAAAAGAAGCTTGAGGGTGATCTTATTCCAGTACCCTCATTTACCAAATGAGAAAACTAAGATTCTAAAAGATCTTGCCCCAAACCTCACAGTTAATTTGTGGTTGAGTTGAGACTAAATCTCATAACTTTTAATCTAATACTTTCTTTTATTTTTTATTTCATTTTGGTGGTTAGATTTTAGGCTAATTAGATGGTATCTATGTGGAGGTAAGTGTGGAGTAAAACAGGTGATAACCTGTTGGAGTATCCTTGGGGGAGTAACCTTTTTATTTATATATATAAATCATTTTATTGGGGGGTCCATACAACTCCTATCACGATCCATACATATGTCAATTGTATGAAGACCACATTTGCACATTTGTTGCCATCACCATTCTCAAAACATCCTCCTTCCACCTTGTCCCCCAATACCAGACCCCCATTTTTCCCCTTGCACCCCACTCCCCTTCCCCATGAACCCTTAACAATTTACATGTTATTTTGTCATCCTATACTGTCTGATGTGTCCTACACTTCCCCTTTGTCCATACCACAGAAAGGTCATATGTAGATCGCTACTATAGGTTCCCCCTTTCTACTTCACCTTCCCTCCACCTCCTGGCATCACCACTCTCACCCCTGCTCCTGATGGGGTCATCTGTCCTGAATTACCCTGTTACCAGTTCCAGTGTACATCCCCTGGTCTAGCTGGCTTTGTAAAGTAGAATTGGGATCATAATAGTGGGTGGGAGGAAACATTTAAGAACTAGAGGAAAGTTGCATATTTCATTGCTGCTACACTGTACCTTGACTGGCTCGTCTCCCCCCATAACCCTCTGAACAGGGCTGTAGCTTTACCTATTGATGGACTTTGGGTTCCCAATCTATACGTCCCCTCATTTATTTATTTTTTTGTTGTTGTCCCCTCATTTATAATGATATAATTTTTAGTTCTTTATTGCCTGATACCCAATTCCTTCAACACCTCATCGTTGCATAGGCTGGTGTGCTTCTACCATGTGGGTTTTGTTGCTTCTGAGCTAGATAGACTCTTGTTTACTTTCAAGGCTTTAAGACCCCAGATGCTTTATCTTTTAATAGCCGGGCACTACATTTGTTATCACACACATTGTGCACATATTTGTTATCAGGAAGTTGGGCATGTAGTGATATGATTTTTAGTTCTTGAAGCCTGTTTACTAATCCCTTTGATACCTCATGGTCCCACAAGATGGTGTACTTCTTTCATGTGGACTTTGGTGCTTCTGAGCTAGATACCACTTGCTTACCTTCAAGCCTTTAAGACCCCAGATGCTACATCTTTTGATAGTAGCATCATCTTTATTCACCAGTTTTGCTTTTGCACATATTTGTCTTCAGTGATTGTGTCAGGAAAGTGAGCATCATGGAATGCCAATTTAATAGAACAAAGTGTTCTAGCATTGAGGAAGTACTTGAGTGGAGATCTAATGCCTATCTGCTGTCTTAATACTAACACTATAAGTGTATGCATATAGATCTATTTCTCATTGTCATTATATAAATATATCCATCTATGTGCATGCCTGTATTTAGACCTCTATAAATCCCCCCCCCAAATCTTTCCTCTATTTCCTTTTACTTTCCTCCTGTCCCACTATCATGGCCAGGCTCCATTGGGGTTTCAGTATTTTCTCCCTGTAACATTACTATTGATCAATCCCTATCAGGCCTCTCACACCCATCTTGTCACTGATTTTGAATCACTTGCTGTTTCCCTTATCCCTGGATTGGTCAACACCACCTCCTTTCCCCCTCCTCCCCATCTCCCATGTCCCCTGGTAATCATGGAATCATCAGTCCCATTATTTTCTCTTCTAGACTGTTCATCCAGCCTATCTTATCTAGATAGACCAGCAGAGATAAAAATATTTACTAGAAAAACAGAAGCATCCTAAGATGTCATATATATATATATATATATATATATATATATATATATATAATAAAAACCTGTAAATAGTTCAAGATCTGTTTGAGGGTCCTCCAGTTGAATCCAATGGGGGCCAGCCTGGCCCCAAAGTATACCCTTAGCACTCCCTCAGGAACTCCATGCTATGTTACATACCCTTAGTGTTTTGCCATGGTGTGGTTGAGTCAGACAGGGTACAATCCTGACCCAGATTCTCCATTGTTGTCCCTGTAGGGTCTTGTGTCTCCAGGGATGCCATGATTCATAGTGGTATCAGCCATATGATCCTCTCTGTCATTGGCTGTTCTGAGTGGGGGTATTGTCTTCAAGGCTCGGTGGGCCAGGGTGTACTCCATTCTCTCTTCTTCCCCCTTCATTTGTTCTCATGTGCTCTGATCAGGCATGTCTCACTTCTCATGCTGAAGCTTTAGTGCTGACCTCCAAAGCAAACTCCCCTGGGAGGAGTCGACGCTCCACATAGTTGAGATTGGAGTTGGGCCCTTAGACCACTCCACTGGTTCCCTGCTCCATGCAGTCACACTGAATTCATATCCTGGATCACCAGGTTTAAGTTTTGTCCCTCTTTCCCTGTGGAGATATAAACAATACAGTCCCCATGGGTGGGTTTACCCCATTCCCTTTCTACACATCACCATCTACCTCCCTCCCCCCTCCAACACCACATTGGGGAGTGAACATTTTTATGAGAGACCTTGAGAGCTTCTCTCTCTGGCCTTTCAACCTCCCTGCTTTCTTGGAGCCTCTGTCCGCCTCTGGGGTGGCCCCAGGTGGACCACAAGCCATGAGATCTGTCAGTGCCTTAACTTGTCCTCACTAGTCTTGGATCCACAGACTCTGTCCCCACTAGTCTGTGACCTCCTGCTTCTGGCTTTACCTTTCTCTTTTCTATGCCTGAAGCTATGTGAGTTTGGAGAGGACTCTGGCTGGCCTCCGCTCAATGCTGTGAAGCCATCTGGATATAAAATTGCTTTTTTATTTGTGTATCTCTTGTTTACTTGCCTTTTCCTGAATATGCAAAGACATTCAACTGTGTTAATTATTACGAATTATAGAAAACATTGCAAAGAATAGGAATTTCAGACCACCTACTTGTGCTCATACAGAAACTATACAGACCAAGAAGTAAGTGGTCAAACAGAACAAGACAGTACTACATGATTTATTCAAATCATATTTATTCAATCTGTAGGCTGAGCAAATAAAAAAACTGGGCCATATGAAAAATAAGTATGAGGATCGAAGGAAGACTCATTAACAAATTGCAACATACAGATGACACAACCTTACTTGATGAAAGAGAAAAAGACTTGAAGCATCAAAGGGTAAAGCTTTCAGTGTGGATTACACCTACTTATAAAGAAAATGAAAATCCTCTCTATTGAACTAATAAGCAACTTGGATCTATAATCAGAACTCAAGGAAGCATCAATATGAAAATCAAAAAACATATTGTATTGGATAGATCTACTGTAAAAGACTTCTCTGGGAAGAGTTAAGACTCTGCCAGAAAGTATTGTTCACCAATACTTTGGGTGACATAAGAGCCATAACAAGAAACTACATAGGCAACCTCATGTGCATCACAGCACTGTTCCTAATAGCAAGTAGATGGAAATACCCCAAATGTCCATCAGTAAAAGAGTGGATACAGAAACTTTGGTACATATACCCAGTAGAATACTATGTATCACTAAAAACAGTTATGAAACCAGGAAGTACTGTTGTTGTTATTGTTGTTGTTAGGTACTGTCAGTCTAGTTAAAAACCATAACAACTCTTGAAAATGGGTAAAAAAAGGGCTGAGCCCCGATGGCGTAGTGGTTGAGTGAGGGATTGCCGCCCACTGGCTTGGCGGTTCAAATCCAGCAGCAGCTCTTCAGAAACAAAGGCTGGGCCTCCCACTCCCACAAGAGGGCAGTGATGCCCCCCAAAAAATAAATTAAAAAATAAAATGGGTAAAAAAGAAGATCAAGTGATATGATATTACATTTCAACCTAGCTACCTGTTCCACAGTTGACTTTGCAATGTTCTCTGTTTGATAACAAGGCTATTCACAGCCCCTGACTGTGGTCAGAGGTGATTCACCAGAGGTTAAATCCATGTGTACCCTGAAAGTGGATTTGGGTTTCCAGTGTCATCCAAAGCTGTCTCCAAAACAATATGTTCATAATATAAGATCTGATGTCATTCTCTCCTTTGGTTTTGGAGTCTATTATTTACAATCCTTGGATCACACAGACTGGTGTGCTTCTTCCATGTGGATTTAGTTGACACCTCACTTCACTTAGTTGACTGCTTGTTTGAAGACAAGCCTTTAAGACCCCAGACACTCATCTTTCTGATAGCTGGGTATCATCTAGTTTCTTCACTACTATAGCACCCATATCATCAGTGATGTACTCATTAAAATTACTTCAATAGCACTTGACATGAAGATCTATGTTGTAGACTGAGTTGTCTAGATAAACAAAACCAGTCACACACATTTATGTATAAGAAAGATTTTTGTTTGTTTGTTTTTTGTTTTGGGGGGCACATCATTGCCCTCTGGTGGTCCTGGGAGCTACTCAATGCTGCTCCTGAGAGCAGCTGCTGGATTTGAACCGCCAAGCCCGCGGGCTGCAGTCCTGCACTCAACCACTTACACCACCGGGGCTCAGCCAAGAAAGAATTTTATATCAAGAAATAATTTTAAAGTTCTATATTATACTTCTATGCATGTGACTGGCTTTGTTTCTCAAGACAGCCCAACTTGCTGCATTCATCTCCATGTCAAGTGCTGTTGATCCTGTCTTTTTTCCCCATGCTTCAGGCACCCAGTTTCTTAAGTGTCACATTTTAAATATATCCTTTGTGCTGGTGATCTTTATGACTTTGTAGATTTCAAGCCAGCCATTAGAATCTTCTTTAAAACTAGGGGAAGAAAAAAGTAGAGAGAAGGCTACTGCAAGGACCTGAGTCATTAGATGGAAGTTGTTTTCTGGTTCCAAATGATGCTTCTCTGTAGTTGGTTTTTGCCTGGGGCACTTCTTTTGCCATAGTTAATTTCTTGATCTGGTAGGAAAACCCCTGAATCTATAGTATGATCTTTTTCACCTACTTATTAAGCATCTCCTATCTTTGTCTCCACCCAGGGCAAGAGTGGTACCCTAAAAACAAAAACTTTAACTCCTTACCTATGTTTATCTCTGAGTCTTTAAATATTATCCACTCCTTCAAGGCAGTGGTGGCTCAGTAGAAACATTCTAGATGGAAGATGTGTGTTCAATTCCTGGCCAATGCAGCTTGAAAATGACTACATACATTGGTCAGCGTTGCTGTGATACTATGATGTTTCAGTGATGCTTCCAAGAAAAACATGGCGATCTACTTTTGAAAATTGGCCAATGAAGATTCCTATGGATCACAAGATCTGCTCTGTAACCAGCTAGGCATCCCTTATGCCTTTTGTTGTCATGAGATTAAGGCCATCTTGATAACAGCGACAGCAACAGTATTATCCACTCCTTCATTCTATTAGGATCTCAGCCCATTTTCTGAGTACATAGTCTAGATTAATCATGACAGCCCCTGCCATTTTGTATATTTACTCTAAGCCTCAAATCTCATTAGGATCTCATATTTTGATACCATCTGTTCATCTCTGCCTGTTAATGTCTATCTTCATTTCCCTGATAATTTGTGAAGCACATATTCAATGTCACTTTGTGCAGCAAGCACTTTATCTTGGCTATTTCAATCTATTATTAAAGCTCACCAATTTCTTCCAACTGACATAAAATATGCACTAAATCAAAGAAAATCAATGCTCTGATGACAAATATAGCACATACTCCTTTATTTTAAATATATAAATTAGAGTCCTTTTGCATTGAAATGGAAACAACTAAAGAAAAAAAATCAAACCTCAAGTTTCAATATTAAAGTGTCCTATGGGTGAAATGGCAAGCATTGATTTGCTAGGCACTTAGGAATAGTTTTCTTCGGGAACTAGAGGAAAGTTGCATGTTTCATCACTACTTCACTGCACTGGCCCGTCTCCGCCCCACAACCTTTTGTATGGGGGTGTCCAATTGTCCCCAAATGGACCTGTGTCCCCATCCTGTCCCCCTCTATTTGGATTAATTTGGTTCTTGTCCTTTAATGCTTGATACCTGCTCCCTTCAATCCCTCGTGATCATGCAGGCTAGTGTGCTTCTTCCATGTGGGTTTTGCTGCTTCTGCGCTAAATGGTTGCTTGTTTACTTTCAAACCTTTACAACCCCAGGTGCTTTATCATTTGGTAGCTGGGCACCATCAGCTTCCTCCACTCTGTTTGCATCTTTTTATTTGTCTTCAGTGATCATACAGGGAGGGTAGACACATAATATGATTCTTGTTCTTTGATGTCTGATACCCAATTCTTTCAACACCTCATGGTTGCACAAGCTGATGTGCTTCTTCTGTGGTGGGATTTGTTGCTTCTCTAGTTTCTGAAAGCTTCCTCCCCCCAATTATCATGGTCCCAATTCTACCTTACAAATCCAGCTGGGCTGAAGGTGGTACACTATTACAGATGGGCATTGGAGATATGGGGAACCCAGGTCAGATGAACCCCTCAGGACCAGTGGTGGGAGTGGAGTAACCAGAGGGGTAGAGGGAAGGTGGAGTAGAGAGGGGGAGCCAAAGACAGGGATCTACATATAACCTCCTATCTGGAGGATGGACATCAAAGGAGTGGGTGGGGGAAACATCAGGCAGTGTAAGATATGACAAAATAATAATTATCGATAAATTATTGAAGGTTGGTGGGGGAGGGAGGGAAAAGATGAAAGGCTGATATCAAGGGCTCAAGTTGGAAAGCAGATATTTGGAGAATGAGGATGGCAGCAGGCATGTGAAGATGTCAGGCACAGTAAATGTATGTATTGTGATAAGTGATGTCCAAGTTCCCAATAAAATGATTATAAAAAAGAAATAACTAAAATATAGACACTAGAAACAAGCAAAGAGTAATTTTCTTTAGTCTAAAATACTCTCTGGAGTCACAATGGAACATGGCCTACAGAGACCATGTAAGACCCTGCACTTACAACTGACTGCTAACCAAACATTTATACCCAAATGGGTACAGTTCATCTAGATGAGCTTCCGGAAATAAAGTAACCTCCTTCTGAAAAAATTAGCCCTTGAAAAAACCTATGAAACAGTTCTCCACTGACACACATGAGGTTAGCATGAGTCAGAATCAATGGGACAACAACTGCTTTATCAGTTGACAGTTGAATAACTAAATTCACATTAAAAGTGATATAACACATAGTGTTACAAATATGATCACTAAACTTCAAGTTTTGATCTGTGAAAACAAGAACAAAAATATGTTCACTGTGTTGAAACTCCACATCATGTGATTCTTGCCTATCATTCAGATGTAGTCTCCACATGTCTGGGTTGCACTTCCTTGATCTATCTGTCCCCAACCCGGACACATTGTGACAAACTGAAGGATTTTCTCCTGGTGGTGGAATTTCACCCTCAGGCCAGTTAAGATGTGAAAGGGCTGAGCCTCCTGTCACATGATCACAACGTTTTTTATTATTATCTGTAAGCTTGTGCGCATTTAACTATCTCCTCTTTCAGGGATCAAGCCTTCCACTTGACTGCTAAATGGAAAAGTGAAGCAATCATACCAGCGGGGCAGGTGAATGAAGGACAAACGGGAGAGGTAAGACCATGGCTTGAATTAGCCTATTCATTGCCCTAGTCCTTACCTTCCCTTGAGCAACGTTCTGGACAGGATTTGCACAAACATTCACATGCTCATGAGAGCAAGTAGAAAGAGAGCAAGAAGAAAACGTTTTCAACACCTAAAATAAACTACAACATCTGGAAACAAGCAAAGAAGGAAGCCTGACGACTCCCTCGAAACTCTAAGTGTTGTTTATCTATTTCAGCATCCGAGACAATAGCTCAGTTAAAAGTGAGTGCTCGCTAGAACTGTAATAGAAAGGAAACAGCTGTCTGGAGATGGACAATAATAACAGAGGCTAGTTTGCAAGAAAATGAAAAAAATGCATCAGATGAAGGCTATCACGAACCTGTCTATCTCTAGTTATCTCCTGGGAAAACAGTGAGGTTCTCCCATGCTTTATTCCCAGTCCTGCAACTCTACCCCAGATGGAAAGCAAATAAAGACACGAATGTCAGCCACATAACCTGCTCTCTAAATCCAAATTCAAAACTCACATTTGTTCAAGATAAATATGCATGGCTTATGGTAAGAGGGAACATTGTGTCCAAGGACACCCAAAGAAAGGATGTTAGCTATCACTTATATTTATATAGCACCCCACTTAGGGGGAGTTCAAAGCCCCTTGTGGACGAAGCCAAAGTCATGTGAAGAGCAGGGAAGCGGTGGAGCTTCTTTTCCATTCCAAGGTATCCATAGGAAGCAGAGCAGGGTTTCCTTTTATGCTTCAGCTTAGGCCTTATCAGAGAAGTCCAACTACAAAAGAATGATTAAAGTTGTGCTAAAATGGGGTTCATGCTTATGTCTTCTGTTTCCAACACAACCTTTTGATAGGAAGTCTGCATCAACTTCTCCAAGAATTTGTGTTGTTGCTTTTTCAATATCATTAAAATATTTTATTGCTAAAAGCAGAAAAATTAGCACCCTTCATAAAAGCTGAGCTAGATAATCAAATACCCGACATTTCATTAGTATATCATAAAAGGCTTGATATCATTTATTATTTGAGGATATATAATATAATAATTCTTTTGATCCCAAATCTGTCAAAATAGAGTAAGGAACTTAGAATAAATTCTTGTGTTTTATTGATAGTAATTTTACAACCCTCCAAACTCACTGCCATGGAGTTAATTCATGGTGATCCCATAGGGCAGGCTATATAACTGCCCCTGTGGGGTTCTGAGACTCTGTGAGAGAGAGTAGAAAGTCTCGTCTTTCTCCCAGAGAGTGGCTGATTCATAATAGAGGAGAGCGTGAGTCTATTCATGTATGTTGATTGATCGTGTATTTTGTTTGACACTTTGAGAAATAAAAGATGAAGCTTCAAGGATATGTTTTACACAACCAGAAGATAAGGTTATAGTATGAAGTGAACTTGCAGAGGAGAACTCTGGTTCTGTGGCGGGAGATGTGAATTACATCCATGCAGCCCCAGTTACAAAGGCATTGATTATTGGAGAGACAGAGGTGGGGAAGAGAATTGACAGGGAAGGAGGGGGTATTGTCTAGGAGGAGAGGATAATAATTAAACAGAACAACAATCCAATATGAACCTTAAGATATGTTAAAAAGAAAGGGGGAGCTTAGCCCCGGTGGTATAGTGGTTGAGTGTGGGACTGTGGCCTATTGGCTTGGCGGTTCAATTCCAGCAGCAGCTCTCCGGGAGCAAAGCTGGGTAGCTCCCACGACCACCAGAGGGCAGTGATGCCCCCCCCAAAAAAAGATATGTTAAAAGAACAGTGAGTGGCCCGGTATAAGCAAAAAATGGATGTGGAAGACTGATATTCATGTGGTCCATTCATCCATGAACTAGCTGTTCCCAGGGACTTCCCATCTTCTTCACTCTTCTTTCCTCTGGGCAGGAAGAGAAACAGAGCTGTGCCTTAGATGGCTGCTCACCAGATTTAAAGACATCAGTCGCTGCTCACCAAAGTGGAATGTAGAACATTGTCTTTGAAAACTAGGTTGTACCAACTGACTTAAGTGTCCCCTTTGTCCTTGTGACTGAGTCCCAGGTCCAGCAGCAATTCATACCCTCTAGTTCTTTGTTATAAATATGAAGTTTGTATACCTTTTCCCCCTGTATGCTACATTGTATTTATAAATATATTTATAGCTACGGTATATATACATGTACAATGCCCATATATAATCATGGATATACTCCCTCTCTCCCTCCCACACCCATCAGTCTGCATGCCTATCCATGCATCTACTTGTATATCATCTTTATTGGAGAATTGCAATATAATTACATATTCTATATTATAAAGTTTACTTCTATTGTCTGTAACTCTTGCCATCCCTCTGTGTCTTCACCTGTTCCCATCATATTTGCTGGCCTCCCTCTTATTGTATGAATTCCCTCTTCACTCAAGTAAACAGGTGTCTTCCCCCTTACCCATTAATTTACCCTTCCTTTCCCTTTTAACCTTAGTGGCCATAAAATGACATTTATTTTAAGGTGAATGATAATGACATTTTGTATCAACTTGGCTGGACCAGGGTTCTCAGTAGTTTGATAGTGATCCACCAATCAGTGATTTGCACAATGACCAGAACTTCATGTAAGTAACTAGGAGTGATGGAGTGCAGCCTCCTGAATCAGATCACATCCTTGATGCAATTGAAAGAAAACTCCTCCAATATGTAGTCTGCTCCTTTTGAAGCAGCCTTGGTGAGAATGTTTGTTACTTCCGTTGGGTCTGGATCTGCTAGTTTGTCAACCTCGTACCCATAACCTACTAAATCTAGGGGCCACCAGTCAACTCTAGGTCTTGAATTCATTTAACTTAACATATACCAGCCTGTGGTCTTTGAGTTTGTCTTCCTGTTTCCTGGCTTATCAGTCCTGGCTTATCAGTCACCCACCCCTGCCACAGCTACACAGGTTTCAAAAAGCCTCCAGTTTAACATCTCATCCAAGATCTTGAGCTCAACTGGACTTACCTACTACTACAACTGAGTGACCTGACAGAATGTACAAATTAAAAACAAGTGATTTTACATACAAGTAAAATTTTGCTGAAGATCATCCAGCATCAGTTGCAGCCGACATTGATCTACCAGGGATCTACCAGGGGTTCCAGCCAGATTCAGAAGAGAATGTGGAACCATTGAGAGAGACTATTGCTGATGTCGATGGATTCTGAACAAAAGCAGATAATTCAAGAAATATTTTACTTGTGTTTTATTGCCCACGCAAAGGCATTCAACTATGTGGATCATAAACTACAGATAGACTTGAGAAGAACAGGAATTCCAGAACACTTCATTGTCCCATGCAGAACCTATACATAGATCAAGGAGCAATTGTGTGAACAGAACAAGGGAATACTATATGCTTTAAAATCAGGAAGGGTGTGCCTTGAGGCTGTATCTTCTCACCATACTTGTACAATCTGTTTGCTAAGCAAATAATCAGAGAAAATGGACTATTTGAAGAACATGGCATCAGGATTAGAGGTTTATTAACAACCTTCAATATGCAGATGATGCAATCTTGTTTGCTGAAACTGAGGAGGACTTGAAGGGTTTGCTAATGAAGATTAAGGATTGAAGCCTTTAGTATTTATTACAACTCAATGGAAGGAGAATCACAGAACCAATAGGTAACATTGTGATAAACAAGGGAAAGATTGAAGTTGTGAACAATTTAATCTTGTCTGGATCCACATTTATGCTCATAGTAGCAGCAGTCAAGTTATCAGCTATACAGGACCATTTACATTTATTTTATTATTTTACAAGACCTCTTTTAAGTGTTGAAAAGTCATAGTATTTTCAATCACCTCATATGAATGAGAAAATTGGACATTGAATAAGGAAGGCCACAGAAGAATCAATGCATATGAATTATGGTGCTGGAAAAAAATACTGAATGTACCAAGAAGCACCAAAAGAGCAAACAAATCTCTGTTGGAAAAGTATAACCAGAATGCTCGTTAGAACCAAGAACGGGCAGACTTCATCTCATGTACTCTGGACATGTAATCCAGAGAGACTAACCAGTCCCTGGTAAAGGATATCAGGTGTGGTAGAGTGTCAGGAAAGGCCTTTAAGAAGATGAACTGTCAGCAGCGACTGCAGCCATGAGCTTAAATATAAGGATAATTATAAATATGGGCTAATTGTAAAAAAGGTGGCCATGAGGTGGAACTGACTAGATGGCACTTAACGAGAATAACAACATGAGCCAAATTCAGGATCCAGACTCAGCAAGAAGAAATGAACTCATTTCCCCACAGTGTCCATTTGTATAATAGCAGGCTACACTCTCAATGAAACTTCCTTCCATCCAATTAGATCAGGGCTGTGCCCTGAACAAGGAGGTAGGACTCCCCCAGATCTTCTCCCAACTGCTTCACTGGTCACAGTAGATACCTTCATGACATTGATTACATTAGGTTAGATCACATCATGGAGGACGCTTCAACTGCCTAACTGAGGATTCAGGCCCCACCAAGTTGACAGAAAACATTCTTCCAGGAATGGGCATTTAGGCTATTTTCATCTTTTTGTGATTTTGAATAGCAATGAAACAAGCATCCCTGTGTGTCCCAAGGTCCTACATTTTTTTAGGATGTGTACCAAGAACAATTATTTCTGGATCATAATGTATTTTTATTCCTAACTTTTGGGGAAGTTCTATACTGTTTCCCACAGTGGTGGTGGCATTTTACAGCCCGACAAGCAGTGTATACGGGTTCAAGTCTCTTCACCCTTGTCAAGGATTTCCTTTTCTTACATCCACCATGAACATTCATAAAATCAGCAGTCAAGAAACCAAAGGGTATCTTGCATTTGACAAAACTGTCGCCTAATCCTTTCTTGAGATGAATTGACACAGTGGTGGCAACAATGGCCTCAAAGATAAAAACTCAGAACCAACTCAGTGGCACCTAGACTGCCAGAAGAATAAATATTCGTAATACCTATTCTGTCCGGGAGGAAGTACAGTTAACATAGTTCTTAGAAGGGAGGATGACAAGACTTTGGATATGGTATAAGGAAGGATCAATGCTTGGAAAAGGTTATCAGGCTTGGTCAAGTAGAGGGTTGTCAAAAGTGGAAGATCCACAGCGAGTTTTATTAGCACAAGGTCTGTTTCCATAGGCTCAGATATAAAAACCATTGTGAGGCGGCTCGGTATCAGGTAGCCTTAAGCAGAATGTCAATGGCTAACAACTGTATACATTTCTTCACTTGTTTTCGGCTGCCTGGATGTCATCTTTGGTAAATGCCTGTTCATGTCCTCTACCCATTTCTAATGGGGTTGCTTGTTTTCTGGTTCAGATGTAGAAATTTTCTATAAATTTTAGAGATTGGCCCCTTGTCTGATATGTCATTGCAAAAAGAATTTTTTTCCCAATTTGTAGGCTCTGTTTTACTCTTTTGGCGAAAATCTTTTGATGCACAGGTGTAAATCTTAGGAGTTCCCAGGCTTGAGATTTGTCTTCTGTATGACTTTATAGTGTATTGAATACAGGACCTTCCTCTTCAAATAAGTCAGTCATCAGACCTTTTCTTTTCTGGTACCTTCGTGTGGTTTTGAACTGGTAGAATAGCAGTCTAGTGCAATGGTAGGTAAAAAAAAAAATCAAGAAATAAAGGCTATATGGTGCCAGCCACAACTAACAATTGCTCAGAAAATGATCGCATTAGAAGGTCCAAGATCCCGTTGGAGAAAATATATAGAATGAAACACGAAATTAGTTAAAAGTTTTTAAAAATCACGCTTATTGGTCAGATAGATCAATGGAACCTCTGAGACTCTGACCCTTCATCGCCCCTCAGATATGGAACTTAATTCGCCCCTGTTGCTCAAATTTCAGCCCCAGAATGGACAGGTCTAGAAGGGGAACCAAGCACCCTTAGTAGCAGAGAGCAGTGGTTCTCAACTTTCCCAATGCTGCAGCGCTTTAATACAGTTCCTCACGTTGTTGTGGTGACACCCCCCCCCCACCATAAAATTAGTTTCCTTGCTACTTCATAGCTGTAATTTTGCTACTGTGGTGACTAGCACGACTCCTGTGAAAGGGTCGTTCAAACCGCAAAGGGGTTGTTCCTGATGCACAGGTTGAGAACCGCTAGCACAGAGGGTTGAGCATTGGGCTGCTAGCCACAAGGTCATGGTTCACCCCTACCAGCAGCCCTGAGGGACAGACAGGAGGCCGTCTGATCCGGTCAAGACTCAGTGTCAGAAACCCAGAGGGACTTACATCCCCTATCTATATGGTTGCTGTAAGTAGGAGCTGACTCAGTGGCAGTGAGTCCCATATAAGAGGAACAAGATAGGATAGTCAGGAATAAACAGGAAGGCTTGGTAACTGGCACTCTAGCTTAAGCCAGGGGTGCTCAGTATGTTGACCACAATCTACTAGTCAATCATATATGTGGTATGGGTCGATTGCATGGCTTTAACAAAATAGACATAAGCCTATCATGAATCCCATCACTTAATTAATATACAGCACAGCCAATCAGATGTAATCTTAGATGTCAAACGCATGCACGAACAACTGTGCCAAGTGCAGCAAAACTGACAAACTGAGTTACCATCAATTTTTAGACCTTGAGTTTTTTTCTCTTAAATGTAAGAAAGGGTATTATAATGAGTGGGGGAACTGTACCATGTAAGAAGAGAAAAACATATCGCTTTCATACAGAATGGAAGATTTTGACACTATAAACTGACACTCAGCTGAAGTCCAAAGCGCATGAACAGTTCTGAAACTTACTCACAGAGGGAAAGTACCCAAACATGAGAAAATGTGCTACCTCCTTTAATGTATTATTAGGCTCTACTTGTTTCTGTGAGTCAGCCTTTTCCCACATAAAGGTCATTAAGTCCAAGTACTGTTCCACCATGACTGATGATCCTTTAGAAGTGTGCTTCAGGCTGGTTGTCAGCAGCCACTGTGGACTATACATCCCTGACTCATTCTATTCAGTGCAAGTTATCAGAGTAAACTCAGGTAATGACAAAAAATGTACAGAGTTAATTGTGGTGTGCAATGTAGACTCAAGTAAGGTACATAAACATACATTACACATATAAAGAAGTCTCAATACATTTATGAGTAAATATAATATATAAATATAAATATATGGGGCTGAACCCCAGTGGCGTAGTGGTTGAGTGCGGGACTGTGGCCCACTGGCTTGGCTGTCCAAATCCCGCAGCAGCTCTCCAGGAGCAAGACTGGGACTCCCACTCCCACCAGAGGGCAGTGATGCCCCCCCAAAAAAAACAAAAAACTAAATATATGTTTTTGCATTTTTGTAGTTGGTAGGTCATTTTGACTTGATCCTTTTATAAGTAACTCACATGCTGGAAAAGTGTGAGCACCCCTGGCTTAAAGTAATCTAAGAAACAAATTGAAAGGAGACTAGAATTAGTAACTAGTGGCCTAAAGATTAAGATACAGAATTTACACTACATTGGTGGTTGTGAGTGTGGAAAAAAAGAGAGAGAGATGAGTGAGCTCTTGGAGAATTTCTAGGATCAAACCATTAAAAAGGCATAAAATAACTATCATCCATCGCTTTGCACAAATAAACAAAAACCTGGGCTGAATTCAGGAATGACTTGAGCTCCACATTAGAATGACCACTGGGACAATAAACTTTGGGTCTTGAATATCCTTGAGATATAAATTCAAGATAAACTAAAGATTTATTGGCAGGAGACTGAAACTTTCATCTGAACCACTTTCAGAAAAACAGGCTCTTTTTATGATTTACATCTGAATCTAAGTCCCAAGGGATACTAATATTTAATTAAAGAATTAAGAATGCTCACTGAGTAGCCAAATTGCAAATTTTCCGTTGCAGCCGCTCCACATCCTGGCTGTGTAGCAAAAGCCATTCAAACATATCATACCTCAACTTGCTTTCTCCCAAAAGTGAAATCTCCTATCAACGGGTATCTGATTGATACTAGTACTTATTTTGAATTAGTTTTATGAGGACAATGATGTAACCTACTTCAAACATTTAGAACTAGGCTTGTTGCTGTTTTTGGTCCTGTTTACAAAAGAAAGATAGTCACTCTACCAGGGTCTACACCCTCCTAACAATTAATGCTATGTTGGAGCCTCTTCCTGGAGTCACCGTGGTGGTCCATTTCATTGCAAGTTTTCCCCAATAACAAGCTGACTTTCTACAGTAACAAGCATGGCTTCCTTCTCCAGGAGCTAGTCTCTATCGATAACATATGGAAAGCATGTGAAGGAAAGGCTTACCCTTCTTAATCCTAAGGAACATACTCACTATACTTGTTCTTCTTCTAAGACAGATTTGTTGACTCCTCTGGCCGTAAATGGTACATGACTAGCTATCAATCCATACTGCTTACTATTTGATACAGGTTGAAGTGTACGCTGGTATGCAGACCAATCCCAGACACCCTGCCTTTGTCCTGCACCTTGTAGTGTTGGATCCATATACCACCATGTGTCACTCTCCCCCTCCCCCTTAAGAACTAGAGTAACAAATGTTGGTGATTCTGAATATAGCTCTGCAGTGTTACTCCCCCTTATATGCATAATGCATATCCACATGCAAAATAAAATGTGTTCCAGGGAGCAGCCATTATCGCTTCAGACTTATTTCAACAATTCCCCTATTTAGGTCCAGAAGTCACAATATTTTCAATACTTCCATTATTTAAAGAAGTGATGTTTTCAAATATGAGTTGCACTAATGAAATTTACAAAGTATATTGCTTATAGAAATAAAAGGAAAAGAAATAACTTTGGAAAAATTATGTTTGCATTTCATGTCACATTTGGCTTGTGAGTTTAAAACTTTTTTCAATGTTTTACTGCTCACTGTCACAGAGTAGACAATTATGGGGTAGCTACTATGTAAAATATAAAGTATAGATCAATGGACAAAATGATTGCACTGCTTATCATTAAAGCATAAATAATTGATCATTATTATATGAAACCAATCCTAATTCTCTTGCTTATAATGGACCATTGCAGACTCCTGGTCATTAATTGCTATCTAAGGATAGGCCAGTCACTTCAATAGGTTGAAATCTCTCCCTGATTAACTCATCAACTGCTTCAATTCTAACTAATCTGAATTATTAATGTAAGTAAGAATACACTAAGTTAATCAATTCACTCACCCATTTATCCATCATTATGGAAATCGCTATTTCTTATACATGAGAAAGTAAGAAAAAAATAAGTTAGAGATTTAAAGAATAGCATTCAGAATGACTGAGAATAAAGTGCTGTTAGTAACCACACAATTCTTAGATTTATAAGCAAACTACCTTAATCAACTAAACATTCTCCTGTAAGACAAAATAGAGTTAAAGGTGACTCAACCTGCACCACATTGATTAAGAAGTGACCATCACGAATGTCTGAAGAGATCCTTTGAAGGTCAAAGTGACCTTCCCAGAGTGCACATTCCAGTGTTGTGCATAATCACTCGGCAAGTAAAACAAAAAGACCATTCGTGATTGCTTTATAAAACCACATCTGCCTAGATAAAGAATGTGTTTTTATGTAGCGCCATAATATTAAGTAACATGATTAAGTACTCACATCTGTTATCCTCTTGTTCTTCCCCTTTAACAGCAAATAGAAGGAAAACATGTGAATGAATCAAAACCAAATGATGGAAAATACTGCACCTTTTGCTTATTAGCAGACAAATCGACTGCCAAATTCTATACTCCAGAGATTGTACAATTACCTACAGGACAAAAGACAGTAACAATGCTCGAAATTCCTCCTGGCAGAGCTTACCAGATGCAATTTATCTCATTGCCTCTGAAAACGTGTGCATATGTTAGACTGACAAGGTCGGTGTGATCCCTCCTGCTCTTTGATCTAGGGAGTCAGCAGTAAGCATCAAGAGCCATGACTAAAAGCTCAAGCTTGCAGTTAGAATGTCCTTGGTTCTAATCCCAGCAATCTCATTTATCCCATGACTGACAATAGACAAATTGCCAGCCTAAATCTTACTTTTAAAAATTTACAAAATAAGATGCTTAGCACACACACTGGTACAATGAAAGTCCTGAAAAGAAAAAGCAACAGTGAAGGTGTTCAACCAGTTATTATTAGCTAGTCTCATGTATGTAGGAACCCTGGTAGTATAGTCGTTACCCATTGGACAGTTAACCGCAGGGTCAACAGTTCAAAACCACCAGGCCCTCCATAGGAGAACAAAGAGGCTCTCTGCTCCCAGAGAGAGTTGCAGTCTCTTAAACCAACAGGTGCACTTCTACCCTTTCCTATAGGTTCATATTATGTGTTGGAATTTCCTCGATAACAATGAATTTGTTTTCTTATCCTCATTTACAATGTTTTTACTGGGTTTTTTTCCTAATAAAACAAATTGCTCTGGCAAAAGGAAAGAGGGAAAGAAATCTCAATGAAAACCATGAGTGGGCCACATGGCAGCCAGAATCAGGAAGGGACCAGAAATAGGTTTAGGAGAAGTAATTGATCACTGCTTCAATGAGTACCAAAGCATTCAGTGGCATTACCAATTTTAACTATTAACCCCAGCCTACCTAGCTCAAGGCAGTTGTCTTTCACAGTTGATGCACAATGAATACACAAAGAAGTTGTGGAGGGCATAGAATAGACACTTCCTTAAAAGTGACAAAACAGTGTGTTTGTGGCTCTGCGGTGACTCTGGGCACAGCAAAGCATTTTGCATATAAAAATACTTTTGGAAAATGTGATTTCATTAAATTTTAGAACACTGGCCATGCATTTCTAATATTTTGAAAGCGGACTTCAATAGAAAAAAAACCCAATATATAAAATTGGAAACAGATGATTATGGTTCAACCAGTCATAAAGAAATTTTGCAGAGCATCATCGATTGTCCACAGGTTACAGTCATGTTTATATACATAACAACTTTGAAAACTTAGTAAGCCCAGAGAAATAATCAATGTCTACTTTCACAATGAGGTCAACATGATGGAAATTCCAAGAGCTGAATCTATTCTGACCAATAAATGACCTGGACCTTTCATTAGAAATGGATCAATCACTGGCAGATGTTTCTCCGTATGGGACTCTCCATTTCCAGAGATCACCGAAGACCAGAAGGAGCCCTGGTTGCATAGGGGTTATACCTTGGGCTGCTAACTACAAGATCAGCAGTTTGAACCCACCAGCCTCTCTGCTGAAGAAAGGTATTCTAAAGCTGTCTACTCGGCAATGATGTACAACTTCAGAAACCTGTACAAGTACTGCTACTCTGTCTGATAGGGTCCCTAAGAGTCCAAATCAACCGATGGCAATGAGTGAGTAAGAACCAGGCACTCCCTGAGCCCCCCTTTAGTGGAAGTCTACTTAGCTTTTCTGTGGCACCATATTAAAAAAAAAAGAGTTCACGCTTTAAGCCAAAAACACTGCAACCCAGTTGATTTTGACTCTAAGGAATTCTATATAGGGTTTCAGAGCATGTAAACCTGTCTGGCTGTAGATGGTCTCGGTCTAATGCTAGACCTTGTGGTTAGCAGCTCAATGCCTAACCCACAGTGACACAATGCCACTTAGGGCACAAGGCAGAGGCTTTCACAAAAAGGAAATGAAAAAATCATTACATTTCCCATATCACCATTCACCATTCAAATATCTAGAACTGTGTTCTGCAGAAAACTGAAGTTTGATGGAAATATATAAGAAGGCTATGATTGCTTATTATCACTAATGCCAGGTTATCTACAAATTGTCTTTAGTGTGATATTTCATCTTTATTATATCCCAGCAAGATGTAAGTCTTAGTTATATCTAATTAACACAAGGAAGAAAACAAAAATACAAAAGACCTATCTTTGTCAAGGTTATACAAGATGTGAATGATAAATTATAAACCAAAATCCACTGTCATCCAGATGATCCCTTCAGAATCAGTGGTGAGAGTGGTGATACCAGGAGAGTGGAGGGAAGGTGGAGTAGAAAGGGGGAACTGATTATAAGGATCTACATATAACTTCTTCCCTGGGGTATGGACAGTTGGGAAGTGGGTGAAGGGAGACATCAGACAGAGTAGAATATGACAAAGCAATAATAATTTATAAATTATCAAGGGTTTATGAGGAAAAGGGGTCGGGGGTCGGGAATGAAGAACTGATGCTAAGAACTTAAATAGAAAGCAAATGTTGGGCTGAGCCCCGGTGGCGTAGTGGTTGTGCGCAGGACTGCGGCCCACTGGGATGGAGGTTCAATTCCGGCTCCCAGGAGCAAAGGCTGGGCCTCCTACTCCCACCACCTGAGGGCAGTGATGCCTAAAAAAAAAAAAAAAAAGCAAATGTTATGAGAATTATGAGGGCAAAGGATGTACAAATGTGCTTGACTCAATGGATGTGGCATGGATTGTGACAAGAACAGTAAGAGACCCCAGTTAGATGATCTTTAAGTTAAAGAAAATAGATTAAATGGAAAAATGAGAGAAAAAAAAAACACTGTCATCAAGTTGATTCCAACTCACAGAGACCCTCTAGGGACAGAGTAGAACTGCTCCTGGAGGTTCCCCAAAGTCTCATCTTTCTCCTGAGGGTTGGCAAGCGGTTGTGAACTACTGGCCTTGCAGATCATAGCCAAACCCTACAGCACCAGGGCTCCTTCCTGAGTGGTACAGTGTTTTAGGCAGTTCAATTCTAGGGCTTGTAAGCTTAAGCGTGTCACCACATACTAGTCTCTAGGGTCTCTTCAAATGCTAAGGTATCTAGCGTCTCAACAACTGAGGCTTTTATCAAAGCACCCATTTTGCTACATTCTCAATGACAAGTTTTCCTGGTCCTGCCTCATTCATACTGCTACACAGATGAAGATCAACTACTTCCAGATAAGTTAAGTGGCACCACTTTTACTGACAAAAGTACCTTCGTATGTTGACTAAGCCTTGCAAAAATACATAGCAATAAAATTATGCATATGTCTGTATCTTGTTTCATTTGATGTATGTTTCTTGCAAGAAGGAAAACATTTTTTAATTTTTGTTTTTATTTTAGAATATTGTAAGATCAGAAAGCTTCAGCAAGTGTAAAAAATAAAGCAAATATCACCATCCCTCAACCCAGAGACAACCGGTGCTGATGTCTGGAAGTATTTGATTCCATCTATCCGCATGCTGTTGTTGTTCAGTGAGGTTGAGTCAGTCCAGACTCATAGTGCATCTATGTACAAGGAAGCGTGGGTCCTGTGCCATCTGTGCAAGTGTTCTGGTGTCTGAGCCATTGATGAAGTGCCACAGTGTCAATCCTGCATGTCAAGGGCCATCCTCATTTTCACTGCCCTCTTCTTTGCCAAGAATGATGTCCTTGGAGAAAGACATCGTAATTGGAGTGCTGGTAAGAATACACTCAGATAGTTTTATAAAATCTGAGATGTGAGATATATAGAATCCCTATATCCCTTATAGGTTGGAAAAATATGTGATAAACCATGAAAACACTTTCACCAGGATACAACATAGAAAATACCCAAGGGAGGTCAGTGAGACACTGTTTTTCATGAAGTTAGTGTATGATGAGTCGATACAAGTGCAAATAGGCAGGATAATGATGATGGTAAATATGGGGCAAGTGTATATTAGTACAATGCCATTTGTAGGGTTTTTTTTTTTGAAAATTATCAGAGCTGTATAGAGAGATAATGTAGGTACTCTGATACGCATTTTCATTTTATGTTAAATAATATCAAATATCCAAAAACATTCTAAGTGTCTAATGAGAGTGGCTAAGTAAATTCTGGTAAATATATATCATGGAATATAATATAGCCACTATAGTTCTTTTCTAATTTGGACCAAGACTCTTTCCTTGGGCATTTCCAGGGACACCATGCTCTTTCCATTAATACAGCCCAGAAGGTCCAGTGCAGGTTTTTAGACCTGTCTCACTCTACAGCGCTGGCTTGCTGCATGGGAAAGCCTCGGGGACGCAATCCTCCCTGCCGACCAGGCACCTCACAACAGCTCCCACCTCAAGAGCTGCCGCTAACTGAGCAGACTGAATCTGCGGAATGTACAGAATTTTATTGTGCTCAAAAGGAATAACACACTACACAAATATTGCTTCAAATGCATGAATACTATTAAGAATGCTTATAAAACTTACGGAATCTTCAAGCTTACAATGCTACAGTGTTTCAAATTATAGGCCTTTCGTGGAACTCTTAAATTTTCTAATATACTCTCTGTTCAACTCTGCTATTGAACAAAGACACATAAAAGCACTTTAACACATACACACACACACACACACACATGCGCGCACACACTCTCCCGACACTAATGTTGTAAAAGTACACAGTAGAACTTGCATACTCTTCAGAGCCCTTGCTAGTGAGCATTTGCAGTTAATAGACATATTTACCCACGGGACTGCTGCTCTGACACAATCATTCGTGGCTCTAACTGTTTCAATGGAATTCTTTAGTAACCTGCAGATGATAGGTGAAATAACTCCCCAAGCTTGGGGTGGGTACCAACAGAGAACCGCAAGAGCGAGCAGGCAGGCTGTGAGGTAGCAGTGGAAGGGGGAGCAGAAGTAAGGGTGGAGAGGGAAGTATCATCTCTTGGAGAAGTTGTGGAACTCCTTTGACTGCTCTTCTGAGAAATGGAGACAGTGATATCCCTCCAGCAGGCCGCTGTGACAGCGGAAGGTGATGGCGCTGTCCTTGCTTACCTCTCCGATGGTATTTATTCACGACTGAGTTAGGAGCAGGGTCCACTCCGAACACCAGTTTCTTCATCCACAGATCACGACCGTGAAATAACTGCCAACATTTTTGAAACTATTTTTTTACAGTAGAACTCACTTTTCATACAAAAGCTTTGACGCTTGGGCGTCCAGAACCTGTGAGAACAGAATGGGGCGAAGAGCCTCCTCGGTCTGCCCTTCTCACCCCGCCTTCTCCTCAGTGAGCTCCAGACTAATGCCATGCAACCAGAGGCTGTGAAGAGCTTGCTTTACAAATGTCTGCATTTAAATTAGTACAATCAGTCAGTCACGTGGGAGATCATTCCACAAAATTCATGACCTGAGCGTCCCTCCCTCGTCTCTCTAAAAATCGTCTCATAAAATTCGCCGAGGCTATTTTCTCTTTGGTAAGAAATTATGGTGGCTAGTTAAGCTCTAATTTGTGTACTCAAAATGGAAACATTTATCATTTCTAAGCTAATATTCATTTGCTTATTAAACATTCACACTAAAATGGAAATTAATTATGCCCTTCATTGAAGTCATGTGACAAATAAAAATATATAATGAGAAACAGGGACATAGTCTAACTCTTAACAATGCTCTATTCATCAAATCAGACTCGCTTTTTCATTAAGCATGAAAGAAATTGTAACAAATGTGGAACCTTTTCCAAACCCTCTTGCATACCTCCCAAAGGACTTTACCATCAAGCCAAGAGGATTTTCTCATTTTGCAAAGCCAAGGTAGGACTGTTTCTATGGAAACCCTGGCAGGCAATATTCATATCTCCTTTAAGGATAAGCTATGTCCTATATGTTTTACTTTTTTCTATTAAATTTATTAACAGTCATGTCCTTTTACCCAAAAGAAAACCGGTTATCAGCTCTGCTGTGAGTGAACAAGTCCTTCCCTGTTAAGAACTGCAGCTATGTTCCATGGAATGTTTTGACTTCATAACACAGAATACCAATGACCATACATCGCCATCCAAATTAATCATAATGAAATCCTCTGGAAGACTTTAAAAACTAAAAAGAGATTTTCAGTCTATGAGACTTATGAAATAATTTCTGAAAGCTATGACTTAGAAGTACAATATATTAAAAAGGAATAGCAAAGAAAAGAAATGACATATAAACCTCCTTGTCAAAATAACTAACTGGATGAATAAGCTTTCCTATATTTAAATGATATTAAAAAGAAAAGACAAAGTCCACATATCAATTCTGAGTCATGTGGACCCCATATGGGCAGGGGAGACTGCTCCAGAGGGATTTTGATGCTGTCGCCTTTCAGAAACTGATCACCAAGCCTTCGAAGACACCTCTACTTGGGTTTGAAACACCAAGGACTTAATCATTTACACTTAACCATTTACACTAAAAGGAGTTCCTTTTAGTGTATACATAACCATATAGATTATTGAAATATAATGGATTTCCTTCATGACATTATAAATATTTTTCTTTTCTAGTACTATCAAGTCCATTCTGACTCACAGTTTATAACTCCTTTGAGCTAATAACTCTACTCCATATAAGAAAACACAGCCCAGGCTGGCACTACACTCAGAATTGTTGCTATCTTTAAGTTTATGGTGGCAGTCACTGTGTCAGTCCAGCTCATTGAAGTATGTCATCTGTTTACCTGACTCTATTTTTACCAAGAATCATGTCCTTTGCAGTAAATGGCCCCTCCTGATAACTTATCCAAAATACAAAAGGCAAAGTCTCAACATTGTAAATTCCAAGGATCATTCTGGTTGTGCTTATTGCAAAACACATGTGGTATTTGCCAACACTTTAATTCAATTCTCTGGATTTCCTGACTGCTGTTTCTATGAGCACTGCTTGTGATGCCAAGCAAAATGAATTATTTGACACCTTCTCTTTCGCCATTAGTTTGCATATCATGATGTGGTTAACTGGTCCATTTGTGAGGATTTGGGTTTGCTTTTCACTGAGTTGTAATTCTACTGGACCATAGCCTTTGTTCTTCACCAGTCAGTGCTTTCAAGTCCTCTTAGCGCTAGGTAAACAAACTTCTATCGTGTGCATCAAAACTTGTTACTGAACCTTCTTCACCCAATTCTGATGTCACATTCTTTTTCAGATAGGTCAGCTTTTCAGAGTATGCACCCAGACTACAGATTGGGTAAGTATAGTGAAAGACTCCAATGATTTAAAAAAATGATCAGGATTAATACCTACATTAAATCATTCCATAGTTCAATCACGTCTAGCAGAATTGTGCATTTGGTACCACAATCAGTTTCCAAACATACTTTTTCTTTATGTACCCTTGACGTCATCACCCCTCCACCTCATCCCTAGCTATGTGCCAAAACCTATATTCCACTTGCTAACTCTGTAGGTTGTTCATCAATCCTGGTTTTCATACAACAAAAAATGCAAAAACATATACATTACTCCAATGACATAACAATTCTGAGATATCCCCTAATATGTACAATCAAAAAAGAAAACAATACTGAAATTTGGGGAGCCAGATAAGGTCCAGCATGCCTCCTAAGGGAGATATGCTGGCAAGTTTTAACTGTTCAAGGTAAGTTTATTCCTTTGAACTTCTGTGCTCCATTCCCCACTGTACAGGAGGTTTATTTCCTATATATTTCCACCAATGAATTCTCGCCCCCCGCTGTCATCCATAACCTTCTGCAAACCAGATTCTCAGACTTTAGGCTCTGATATTCATCCCTCTCTTCGACTTCAGATTATATGCTTCACAATTCTCCAGTGACTGGTGTTGGTGTGCTTCTTCCAAGTGGACTTACTTGACATCTTACTTAGACGGCTGTTTGTTCAGAGACAAGCCTTTAAGACTCCAGACAATATTTTTATCCGATAGCCGGGAACCATCTAAATTCTTCATCACTTTTGTTATATTTCCTCTGTGTTTCCTTCCTGGAGGCGAGTATCCAGCTGGGCCATGATGTGAGAAGTAATTGTTCTTATGTTGGAGTTGGGATTTAGTGAGATACCAAAACCCACTCCTGCATCTATGTTTGTTTGTTTTCAATTTATTCTTACTTGGGAATTAACCCAAATGGCATGTCATTGTTCAATCTTGCCAAGCAGAATTGTACTATTGCTTCTATAATCGGTTTCCAAACACCTTATTTCTTTCTAGGTACCTTGACACGATTTTCTTTTTATCACTCCTCCCCTACAGCCCATCTTTGTAATCCTTGTTCTACTTTCTATACCCATAGTTTCATTAATCCTGGGTTTTCTTTACTGAAAAACAGAAAATTTATATCACAACCTCAAGAGGGTAACCCCCCCTCTGAGATACACCCTGATATGAACAAACAAAACCCAATACAACAGAATGATTGAAACAATTTGCCAGAATAATGCAAACCTATCTCTTCACTTTATACACCCCTTCCTCTTTCCCTTCCCTTGACCATTTGATCCCAGCTTGTGTGAGAAACTCTCCAGGCTAATGTCCTTCTTAATACTTACCTGTTAGAAACACTTACCTAGAGCAGATGCTGTATAGTTCCTTGACACCAGTCAGACCCTCTGCCAAGCTGTGTGCCTATCCCCCACCAACCCCCCATCAATAGCCTGAATGCTCTACAAACTTCAGCTTGTGCCCATTTACTTTCTTGATTCTATAGCAGTAGACTCAGACAGAATTTGTTCTTTTGTGCTTGACTAATTTCATTCAGCATGTCTTCCAGTTCCCTCAATATCTTGAGGTGTTTCATGGATCCACCACTATTTTTTAAAGATCTGTAATATTCCAGTGTGTGTGTGTGTGTGTGTGTGCCAGAATTTCTTTATCTAATCACCTGCTGATGGAAATTTAGGTTGTTTCCAGTTTCTTGCTATTGTGAACTGTGCTGTGATAAATGTGAGGGTAAAACATTTGTTCAGGATCTGCTTCTTATTTCCTTTGGGTATATGCGCAGTTATGGTATTACTGGATCATATGGTATAATCATCTGTGTTAGGTGTCATCATATTGCCTTCCACAATGGTTGTATGTTATAGACAATATGACAGTGGATCAAAGTTTCAAACTTCTCACCACATCTCCAGCATTTTTTACTCTCAGTTTTATTGATTTCGTTGCTGTTGATGTTTTCAGTTTGGCTACAGTTATGGGTGTTAAGTGGCATCTCATGGTGGTTTTGACTTGCATTTCCTGGATGAGTGGTGAACAGGAGCATAAACTAGTGATATTTCTTCTGCTGCATCAGAGTGTTGAAGTATTAGTATTCTGTCAGTCAGTTCCTGAGTCTTGGTTTCACCAATACCTTCCATGCAACTTGGACTTTTTCCTTCAATCCAGTGATTCATGAGCATTTGTTACCTCTTGTAATGGTTGAACACCAACTGTTGCTTTTCCATATAGTGACTCTGTGTGATGGGTAGGTTTGTTATGCCAACATGGCCACAGAAGATTGGTGGGTCTGTTGTGACGGCACAGCAAATGAACACACAGGATGAATTGAAGGGCAGATATAGGAGGGGGTTGGCAAGTCCCGCCCTTGCTCTTGTTTCCGGAACTTCGGACCAGAGAGCTGCTTTGTTCATCCTGTGCCTCGACCTCCAAGCAACACTACCCGTGGGACACCTAATAGTGGACTGTGTTGCTCTGAGTTGAGGATCCTTCAAGCCCTACTTCGCCACGCTCCTGGGATATACATCTCTTGAGCTGGGGACTGTTGGACTCTGTTATCTGGCTGACTGTTGGTGACAGTTGGTGACTGTTGGTGACTGTTGCTCTGCCGTTTGCTGCCTGTAACCAGATAGCCTGGATTGCTCTACAGAGGACTATTCAGCAGCCCTCAAGAATTGAAGGACTGCCAGTCTTCTAGTTGCCTCACGCAAGTGAGTTGCACCGAGCAATCTGTATTGTTTTATAGTTAACTTTTTCTCTTTTTATCTTATATATCTTTCTCAATATATAAATATATAAAAATAATTACTAGTCCTGAATTTTATTTCTCTAAGAGAACCCTGCCTGACACACTCTGTGTATTCCGTTCCTCTTTTTAATTTTCCTGAATCAGTCAATAATCTTCCCATAGAATCCTTCAATATTCAACTCAAGGTTTTTTCTTCCATTTTCACATCTTGAAAAATGTTGAGCATGTTCTTTTTTTTAGGTTTTATAACTCCACATTTTTGTACATTATTACAATATGCTGCATTTGGCTGAGCCCTGGTGGCATAAGTGGTTGAGTGCAGGACTGCAGCCTGCAGGCTTGGCGCTTCAAATACAGCGGCGGCTCTCAGGAGCAGTGCTGGGTAGCTCCCACGACCATCAGAGGGCAGTAATGCCCCCCCCAAAATATGCTGTATTCTAGAACTGTCCTTTGAAATTTTATTCAGTTCCTTTACTTCATTAATTTTTCCAATTCCTTTGACTTCCCTAAATGAGTTGACCTTCAGAGTTTCCCCTGATGTAAATTTTGCTCTTTTCTTTCTCCTCTTTTTAAAGACATTTTTAGTTCTTCATACATGATGTTCTTGATGCCATCCCACAGTTCTTCAAAGCTTTTGTCATTAGGATCCAATATAGCAAATCTACTCGAAATAGTCTCTAAAATCAGATGGGTTCTACCTAAGGGCATATTCTCATTTCATGGATTGGTTATTATTTTCTTCAGCTTTAAAGTGAACTTGCACATGAGCAATTGATTTTCCCCAGTTTGATTCCTGTGTATTCCATCTATCAAGGCACATGTGTGTAGTTCCCTTTGTTGTTGAAAAGGGGTATTCAAAATAGTCATTATTGGACTTACAAAATTCTATCATGTAATTTCCAGCTTTCTTTTCAAAACTAAAGCCATATTTTCCAACTAATGATCCTTCTCCCTTTTCCCCAGTGTTCACATTGCAATCACTGGTAATTTTTAATGCATCTTAATTACACATTTGGCCAATTTCAAACTAAAGGAATTGGTAAAATTCTCAATTACTTCATCACTGACTACTAGTTTTGCATAAGTTTGAATAACAATTTGCATTAATGGATCTTCCTTTTAGGCCTATGAATTTTTTTTATCACAGAGAGCATTCTATTTTAAGAAAGATCTAAAAATGTTCTTTTTCATAATGTATGTGATGCCATACCTTTTCAATTTGTCATCCCTATCACAGTACATAAATCATATGATTATATGATTCCAAAGGGCCAATATCAGACTACTTTATCTCACTAGTGAATGTGATTCATATGATGAATCTTTATAAGTTCCATTTCATTTTTTATAACTCCTGATTTTCCTAGATTCATACTTTGTACATTTCCCATTCCAATTACTAATATATGTTAATAGATATGTCTTATAATTTTGAGTCGTGTTTTATCAGCAAAAGAAGGTCTCAAAACTTTGCTTCATTGTTAATAATTAAGGTAAACTCTACTTTGAGGATGTAATTCTTCCTCTGTTGTATTTTCAAAGTACCTTTCACCCCTTGGGACTCATCTCACATTATTATACCAGACAATGTTCTGCTATTATTTATAAGGTTTTCAGTAGTATAAGGTCCAGCCCCACATCTGGATGGGTCCACAATGGGTGGTTGTATAATTGATGGATACATTAAAGAGACACAAGGGAAGGCATGCAAGGGCTCACCTCTGCTGATGGAGACCAGAATCAGAAGAAAGCAGTAATGTCTTCTTTCATGACCTTATTTAATCTCAGGCATGCAAACCACAATAAGCATATACATAATAGAAAGAGGTTGTATTACAGGCATACATAAAACAAGAGGAGGATGAGCTAGGGAGATACATGCAGTAGGAAAGGGAGACACAAAAGGCATACATGTGACAGAAAGGCACATACAGAAGAAGATGGATGGGTCCGAGAGTCGAGATGGCAGCCTAATCTTGGTTGTCTCTGAACTGGCTTGGTGTTAGGTGTCTTTGAACTTTTCTTCAGGGGAATAGCTATAATCCTTAACAGGATAGAGGGAGTCGTACGCAGGGGTAGAAGGTCTGGCTGCTTTTCATAGCAGATAACATTTAGGCAGATAGCCTTCAAGCAGTTGACTCAAGAGTACAGTAAATAACCATGTACTCACAAGCATCATTCTTATGAGGGGGACTTTGAGGGGACTAATTTTTACTTAGGAGAATGTGGCTGGAACGCATCTTGAAGTCATAAACATGGAGTGAAGATCTCCTTCCACAGGGGCCAAGGCCTCCCAAACTCCCTAATATATGAACATTGAGAGTTTGGCTGCATGCACTCTCTTCCTGGTTCTGTTTGCCACACAGTAGCTAACTTTTTAGAAGTGGCTCACCGCTCCTTCTTCCCAATCTTAGTCTGGAAACATTACTGAAACCTATCTGTCATAAGTTTTCCCTGCTGCTATTTGAAATATGAAGGACATATTGTCCAACATCACAGCAACGCTCAAGCCACCACAGTCTGACAAACTGAAAAACAAGTGGTTACTAAAATGCATCATGATTTTAGTGATTCTTTAGTAACCCAGTGGATGACTGATCAACATCCATTTTTATCAACTTAATCTTAACGGGAATTATACTACTTACAAGTGTTTGCTTTTATGAATAATTCAATGATTGATATCCTTAAACTCAGAAATTATATTTAAAATGTGCAATGCTTAAGCACCAATAATTCATTCAAATAAGATGCCAACTATAAAAACCCAGGATAGAATTATATATGTAATGACCTCTATACTCACTTAACTTATACAATTTCTCACACTTCATTGATTATTTGTTGAGATGTTGTAAGGTACCATCAAGTCAGTTCTGACTAAGCTAAACTATGTACAGCAAAACAAAACATTGCCTTATCTTGTGACATCTGTATAATCGTTCATAGGTTTGAGCCCATTGCATCCGTCCATCTAATTGAGAGACTTCTTTCTGACTGCACATACTTTACAGAGCATAATATCCTTCTCCAGGGACTGATCTCCGTTGACCAGTACATGAGATAAAGTACATAAGGCAAAATCTCACCATCCTTGCCCCCAAGGAGCATTCTGGCTGTGAATTTAGAGTTTGGGTTTGGGAGGTAGAAAATGGAACTCTCTTTTATACACGTGGCCTCAGTAATACACATATCTTAGTCTTGTTAAGTCAAAACCGAACTCACTGCCTGAAAGTCGATTTTGTCTCATAGTGGCCTTATAGGACAGGATGGAATTGCCCCCCGAGGGTTTCTGAGACTAACTCTTGATGGGAGTAGAGAGTCTCCTCTTTTCCCCACAGTCTTGGATAAAGTCTGCTCAAAACAGTGACTTTGAAGGAGAGCTAGGCTCAGGAGCCCTGATGACATCATGGTTACCCATTGAATTACAAGCTGCAAAGTCGGCGGTTTGAAGCTGCTCTGTGGGAGGATAGGGGAAAAGATGGAACTTTCTAGTCTCAACAAGAGTTACCATCTCAGAAGCTCCCAAGGACAACTGTGCCCTGTCCTGCAGGGTTGCTGTACGTAGACATCAGCTCAATGGCAGTGAGTTTGAGATTTTGAGCTGAGCGAGTTAAAGTCAAGGTAGAGAAGTTGTCTCAGAAAGTTACAGCAACTATGTTTTGGGATTCCAAAAAGATACTCTTGACATTCTCTTGAAGGACATAGGACAATAGCAGGGCTTATTTTGAAGAATTTCTTTAAAAGTTGAAAACTGAATTGGTGAAGAAAAGGCTCCAATGTTTTTTCCCAAGCGTTAGTTTATATTACAACAATGCACTGCTTGTTCTTTAACGGCAACCAGAGTGGTCATATGAAAAGTTCATTGGGAAACCTTACCCTGTCCATCCTATGACTCCAACTTTGTACCATCAGGCTTCTTTTTGTTTCCCCAGACTCAAAAAGAAATTAAGCCCCCCCCCCCAAAAATTTTTTTAATTAAAATTAAAAAAAATTAAGCCCCCCAATTAAGGCCAATGTCAGGCTGTGGGTCTAATGTGATATTAATCAAAGTGCACAGAGAACTTCAGGAAAAAAGTTAGACTAACCATTACACATGTTCAGAATCATATAGAGCTAGATTGAGAAGGTGTCGAGAAGCAATAACTTTTCATTTTGGCCTTTTTGCTGAATAAAGGTCTACACATTTTTGTAGCAATACATTTTAACTTACCCTCATATATTCAAGGAGGCTTGGTGGTTCTGTAAGCTGAGCAAAGACTACTAATGAGAAGGATAGAGGTTCAAAACCACCACACACTCCTTGGGAGAAAGATGAGACTATCTGCTACCTTAAAGATTTGCAGCCTTGGAAACCTTATAATGGGTTATTATGAGTTGAAACCAATTCAATGGCAATGGGTGGATATTATATAACTGTTCAATTTCTTAGTTTCTTATCCCTCCTTTATCCTTCTATGCCGATAGTAACTTACAAAGGTTACAAACCCATATAATCTGTCCTGCTTCCCTTCCTTAATCCTGCATTTGAAGACCTTTGATCTACTGCCCTTCTATCCCAAGATTTTAATGATGTTCACCTTTATTTCCCTTTGGTATTTATATTTTTTCTAGTTTTACATCAAAATGTTTATTATAGCTTGAGTACATTTTGGTGTAAAGAAATAAAACAAAAATTTAAATTTCTTTCTCTTTTTTTCCTTCAAAAAAGCTACTTGTTTCAGTACCATTTGCTGACCAAGTCATCTTTATTTCACTGATTTGAAATAGCACTTTTATTATGTACTAAATTTTCCCAAAGGACTTAGGCTTGATTCCACATGTTTTGCTCCAATGAACTTTTTTCCCCCTATTTTTATGGCAATGGTTTAGTTTTATTCACTTTAAACAACTAGCACTGAGCCTTGCTGAGCAACTCCTCATCTCACACCTATTGTTCTCCTCCAAAAATTTGTATTGGTCATTTTGGAAGTTTATTCTTCCAGGTTAATTTTCCAAAGTATATTGTGAGAATCTTCAAAAGTTTTTATTATTTATCTGATGATTTGAGAGGAAAAGAAAAGTGCTATGATATTTTGTCTTCTCATCTGGAGACCTGGCAGGTCTTTTTCAATTATCCAAGTATGATGATAATCTCATCATGAATATTTGAGTCATATAAATTCTTTATGTCACTACTAGAATTTGTTCTCAGGTATTTGTGAATGTTGTTGCTACCGCATTGCTGTTGTTGACCATCACAGGCCCACTAGAACAATGTAGAACTTCCCATAGGGGGTTGCAAGCCTGTAATCTTCATAGAGGCAGTGTGCCAAGTCTTTTCTACCATGGAGCAGCCGGTGGGTTCAAATACCTAACCTTTCAGCTACAAAGAACGTACCAGCAGCATTCTTGAATCACTATTTTCAAAGAATCCCTTTGCATCAGAATTTCTGACAAGTCATTCTTTGTGTATTAAAGCTATTGATTTCATAACAAGTCACCATACTAAACTGTCTCTTTAATTTGGTCAATTTTAATTAATTCTCTTGAGTAGAAAACTGGATAAATAACATGACAAGTAAATGCTAAAGGAAACATTTTCCATTTAGAATGTGGAATACTTTATTTTTCACTGGATCTAGGCTGCGAAATTTCATTTGAAAGTGAAAACAAAGACAGGGATTGTCAACATGTTCATAGCTGTAGATTTTCAAGATATCCTTCATGATCATTGCACTTACTCAAAATTGTCCATTTTCCACTTTATAAAATAGATGAAGCTTTCAGTGGATATTTTTCAAGTCAATTTAGTTCTGTTTTCTTAATCCTAATTTAGACCATCAAACCTATCAACATAGGTGAATCCTGAAAAACTCTACTGGAAATCTTAATAAGCCTAAGCACTTATTAAGATCTTCTAACCTATCTTCAGAGCAGCTTCTCCCTCTAGCTGATGTGAATAACTTTCTAAAAGTCCACATTCGCTTGACTGCCATCACTGACATAAAGGAAGATCAGGGTCTAGATTGAAGGAATAATGTAAGTAAATGTGTACAAGAGCTCATGGTTGATGTCTTTAATCTGCTCTAGTTATTTAATACTCTTTGCGAAATGTAATTTTATATAATTTAATTATGTAATGAAATGATCAGAATTCACATCTTTAGATGTAAATGCTAAACTAATAAACACAGTCAAACCATCAAACGGTACACCTAGAGAGGACTTTGATTTCCTCCACTTCTTTCTCCCTCTGCAAAATTACAGCTGTGCTTTCACCTTGACTCTACGCAGTCCATAGAGTCCCTAGATAGAACCAATGGCTCATATGCGCAGAGGATAACCAAACGGCTGGAGGACAGTGGACTCTTTTCAGAGACCCTCAGAAGAAAGTTCTGGTGGCCTAATTTTAAAAATCCCTATGAAACACAAACCTATTCTGACATACATAGGGTTAACATAAGACTACAGTAGTTGCTAAAACCACTCCGATGGTTAAATTTCATGTCAACTTGAAGCTGTGTGAAAGTAGGGGTGGAGTCTAACTTATCAATCAGGTAGCACCCTGATGATGCTTTAATAGGTGTGTGACCTTTTTCTAAGTGTGACAAGGAGAACTTCTTTCTCTTTGCCTCCTGCTTGCTTGAATTCTGTGTCTGCCTCCAGGGGTGGCCCCATGTGGACCGAGATGCCCTGTCATTTCCATACCTACCTGGATCCATGATAATCTGTACTCACCCGCCTGGGATATCCCTGCCTGGTGTTTCATCTTTTTCTTTCTTCAGCCTGCAGCTACATGAGTCTGAAGAGGGCCTTGACTGACATAAAACTTGTGAACTTGATGTGGACTGGCCTAGGAAGCCTTCTTGATATAAAATCAAGAAGTTTTTTTTTTTTTTTAGGCATCACTGCCCGGGTGGTGGGAGTAGGAGGCCCAGCCTTTGCTCCTGGGAGCCGGAATTGAACCTCCATCCTAGTGGGCCACAGTCGCGCGCACAACCACTATGCCACCAGGGCTCAGCCCAAGAAGTTTTATATATATAAAGTTTTTATACACATACGTGTCACTGGTCTTGTGTCTCAAGACAACCCAGCCTGATATAACCACCTAGGAGCTTGTTAGAAATGCAGAATCTTGGGACCCACTGCATATATTCTGAATCAAAAGCTTCATTTTAATAGCACCCCCCAATTATTTGTTCACACATTAAGACTTCAAACTCACAAATCTAGGAAATTAAAGGGTACAACTAGGGTTGAGAATCACGATAACCAAGTCATAACCTCTCCCTAGTCTGCAATGTAACAGTATAATCGATTGCTTCTAAATGTTTGATTGTCTGTTGTTCTTTTTCCTTTTAACAACAATATTGAGGGGGAAGAAGATGAATATTTGGAGAGAAGGGAATTTTAAGGCAGAGAAATTATTTTGTAAGATATTATAATGGTAAATACATAATGTTATGCAGTTGCCAAAACCCAACACAAAGAGTGATCTTTAATGTAAATAACAGTCTGTAATTGATAACATATTATGTTGGCTCATCAACAGTAACACATGAACCATATTTATGCAAGATGCTCATAATTAAGAAATTCATAGGTGAAGGAGGAAGTATAGATGAGTGCTCTCTAGACATTCTGCTCACTTTATTGATAAGCCAAAACTGTCTAAAAAAATAAAATCTGTTCATTTTAAATGGGAAATAAGTAAGCAAATGAGAAACATAGTATTTTCCATTAAGGAAAATGTAAAAAATCATTTTGCTCCCTAAGATAGAATTAACCACAAGGACATACAAGGAAGAAGAGAACACCCTAGCCAGGGGACTCTTCTTCACTAAAAGTTTCATTTCTCTTAGAATATTAAAAGGATATTGTGAGGTGGGGAACAATTGATTTATTAGTTCCCCTAGCATAATTTTTAAAATTCACTTTCTAATGAGATATTTCTTAAGATTCCTGAATAACCAACAGACTTATGACCAAACATTCTTGCTAGTTTACCATTGCACTTCCTCTTCTACCACCCAACCCCCACCCTAGCAAAAAAAAAAAAAAAACACAGAAAAAGCCAAAATACTTCACTACCATAGAGTCAATTGTGAATGGGCAATGTGTTGGGCTGCTAACCTTCAGATCAGTTGTTCAAACCGCCAGCCATGGGAAAGATAAGGCTTTCTATACGATAAAGAACAATAACTTTATGAACCTGCAGGGGCAGTTTTACCTACCCTGTCCTATAGGGTCATTATGTCTTTTTTCCACCAGATACTATAAATTGAAAGTGTATTTTATCATCCATTCTCACATCATAAATAACACAAGATGTTCTTATGTCTTAGGAACAGTACAGTCAAGAAATCCTTTAAAAGGGCAAAGAGCAGCAGGCAAAATCTACAGGCTCAGCGTACTGTTCTAACCTGATGAGCTCTGACTTTTAGCTTTTTCTTTAGTCAAGGGAAGACGCGGTTTGTTTGCTGAGCACTAGTATTTTGGAAGATTTTTTTTTAACTTTGTTCTGCATCTGGAAAGATAAACTGCCCTATGTGACCTTTTGCATAATCTGTAGCTCTCCAGAACCTGTCAGAAACCACAGAAACAACCACATTTACGCACACGAGCATCATTGCAAAACCACGTGCACTGCAAGGTGGAAAAAACAGGCTTGAGCCAGTGCCTCCAGAATGTGCTTGTGACACAAACATCCAGATAGCGGCCCTCTAAGCAAACCCCTCAAACCGCTAACAGCACTTCACCTGCCTGCAGAGCAGCATGTTTATAAGCACACTTACAAGAGCTAACAAGACATTCGCCTCCATGTTACCTTTGGTGTATTCTTTCTCCTTCAGGGTTTTCATGCAGGATCAACTATTCACTGAGAGTTTACAAAATTAACCTTAACCATCAAGTTGGCTGTGGCTATATTTCTAAGGCTTCCCCAGGTCACCAATAGACCAGTCTCCTGTTTACTCTGCAAGAATTTGAGTCCAGTTATGTCTGCCATCATTGCAAGATAGTTAATAAAACCTAGTCTTACCAAGTCAGATGGAGTTAACCCATTTATCCAGTGAGGGTGAGATTGCTAGCCAGTAGAAGGACGTGGGCTCTCTGCCTTGATTATTTTATCTAGACAACACAGTCCTTGGTTTGTGTTAGCGCGCTCGCTCGCATACAAAGGGGTTCTTGGTTCCTCTGTTTCCATGGCTTGAGATGTTCTTTCACTAGACAATCTTTCAGAGTTGGCTCTGGCTGGCCATTCCTGTCTTTGCTGATTGCTATGCATTCTATGGCCAACCAAGCAAACCGGATGTCATTACATCCAGCTCTTGTTCACCTCATGTATGTCAGAGAATTGTACAACACAAGGTTTTCAAGAGCTGATGTTTTGGAATTAGATGACCATGCTTTTATTCCAAGCCAGCTCTAAGAGAACTCAAACTTCAATCTTTTGGTCAGTAAGCATGTGCAGGAAGCATTTGCACCACACAGAGACTACAGAGGAGTCTATCTCTGCCATAACACTCATCACTATCTGATATATTCTTTTTCATTTTTTAAAAATGTCTTCCTTTCTCCGGGAAGTTGTCCATACTCTAAGAGAGTAAGATTTACCGTATTTGTCAGAACATAAGACGCACTTCTTTTTCCCCCAAAGTGGAGGGGAAACAAGAGTGCGTCTTATGGTCCAAAAGTGTGGTACCCCAGAACATTTGTTTATGATCCCATATGCCCACTGACTGTCAGCTGCTCTCTGCATACTGTGGATTGCTGCATGTTCAGGGGAAGTCCCGCCTGCTGGAGTCTCAATGGCAGTGAGGTAACATGATCCGCACAGCGCTAGCCTCTAAGTCTTTCCTCATTTTTTAATGAATGTGATGATGGTTCTTAACACCACTGTTGAGTTTACACTGTTAAGTATTTCCATACTTTGCTTTATTTTAATAAATATTTTCATATACGGGTACTATTTGGTTCAGAATATTTTTTCCTTGTTCTCCTGCTCTAAAAATTGGGTGTGTCTATGGTCACGTGCGTCTTATGGTCCGAGAAGTATGGTAGTCTGCTTTGTTACTTCCTATATTCCCACAACCAAAAGGGAACTTGGCCCATCAAAGACTATCAAAAGATATTTATTAAATGGAATGAATCGTACTTAAGGAATAAATTGTTATGAATATCTACCGATCAGAATACCAGATATTAATATTAATCTACAACTAAAATTCTATGGTCAGGTAGAATAACTTGTTTAAAATGAAAACCCACATGTTTATAAAATTCCCATTAGTGCTAGACCTATTAAGATTAGAACAGCTTTGTTTATCATACATTGCTCATTTTTGATAAGCTCTTGCACAGAAGAAGGAAGAATGCCTAATATCTAATCATTAAAAACTGACCCTGTGCTTCTTCTATTTCAAGCCAACCTCGTGAGGCATACAACATAATAAAAATGCTGGGAATATTCCTCATCTTGCAAAATACTTGCTCCCTAATTTCCAAACTCTTGAGCTTTGACAATGAAGTAAGAAAAATCGTTCTCCTACTTATATTTGTGGCATTTACTTTATTGGCCCATATCCATCTACAAATTTATCTATTTCCAAACCAATTTATAAACTGCACGACCTTTTGATCTAGGATGTTTACAATACTCAGACACTAAAAATCTTTTGGCAAAGGGTGTTTCGTGCTGTGTAAATGTGAAATGTAGCCTCTCCAGAGAATGGCCAATTCATGAATGTTGGTTTTGTTTCTGGATCTACTGAGTCCTATTTGAGACTACATTATATCCACTTAATTATGGAGTGTCCCGAGGGTCTCCCTGAGTTTATGATCAGTTAAGTCTCATAGCAATATCATGATGGGTAGCTGTTCCTGAAAAGGAGAGCACTACTTAAAGTGCTTTCCCCCCTCAATTAAAGAGTATTTAAGCACAAGTCAAGGAGCCTTGGTGTATGGCAGTAAAGAGATGTGCTGCTAACCCAAAGGTACAATGGCCGAAATGTTACAGGGCCCTCAATAGGAGAAAAATATGATGATCTGCTTCCAGAAAGATTTACACCTTGAGAAGTCTGTCAGGCAGCTCTAATGCGTCACTCTGAGTCACAATCAAGCATGTGTTGATAGGTATCAGCCAGAGCCATCCTGAAAGTATAGCCAGAAGAAGAAGAATTCGGTAGTGATTTCAGGATAGTCCCTATGAGAACAGTAAAGTGGACAAAATTATTAATATTTACTACACAAAATAAAACCTACTGTCATGAAGTCAATTCTGGCTTACAGTGACATCGATAGGGTTTCTAAGGCTGTGCATCTTTTTTTTTTTTTTTGGCACCACTGCCCTTAGGTGGTGGGAGTAGGGGGCCCAGCCTTTGCTCTGTGGAGCTGGAATCGAACCTCCATCCCAGTGGGCCGCAGTCCCGCGCACAACCACTACGCCACCGGGGCTCAGCCCTGTACATCTTTTTGGAAGTACAGAGGCTCATTTTTCTCCAGTGGAGTGTCTGATGGATTTGAACAGCTGCCCTTGAGGTTAGCAGCCCGCTGCTTATCCCAACATCTTATTCTCTCATTCTGAAAATTGAGAAGTAGAAGGAAAAAAGATTCGAGCATACTTTCGAATAGCAGTAGGCACAATATTTGAAACCTGGGAAAGTAAAGTACATTGAGAAACAAGACACCATGCTGTACTCTGCAAATTAACCCTTCAGACATTCCATCACTGAGGAAAATTATACATGATTATGTTGGTTCTAATTTTAATTGCTTAAAGAGGATGAGGATAGTTCATTGCAATGTTTTTCTCTTTAATCACATGACGTTTTCTTTCCAAGTCTCCAAATGAATCCCTATTAAAGAAATTCCCTTCAAATCAAGAGTAAGACTGAATTTAAAGATGTTTCAAATGAGAAACCCTAACATGAAATGCAGGAGAGATCCTACCTTGGTTTTCTGCTCTCCTCCTGGAAGGAGATGAGAATTTCTAGGACATCATTTTTGTTCCATCTTCCTTCCTGACTCCATTAACTATTCTACCAGGATAAAATAGAAGTCATTCACATCATATTGCTAGGCCCTGTCTGGCTTCCCGGGCTTCTCTTATATTAAACTTGCTTTCTGGAAGCATTGCATAAATTCTCTCTCTCTTAGTTTGAACTAGGCTGGCAATTTCACACTTGCAAATTACCCAGATTTAGACTCCAGAGACTCTTAAGTGCCCACATGTTCCCAGAGAAGCATTGAACTCGCCAACTTCTGTTCGTGGGTGCTCATCCCTCCTCCCATGCGCTTGGTGAGGACATCCCTCTGCTGATGCATTGCTCTCTTTGGTCAAAGATAGGAGATGTTTTGCGAGGTGCTTATCCCTAACAGCCTCTTCACAGAATAGTGCCATAACTGATCCTGCTTTAGGAATCACGGCAGCACCAAACTCACTCTTGTGGCCCTATTGCTGCTCTTTTGTACGAGCAATTCCTAGAGCAAGTGTGAGGCCAGCAAAAGGCCCCGCCATGTTTCTTCTTGTTGTACTGTGGCCACTGCGACTTGGAACAGACTCTGGGGCACCTCACCACAGCAGTATGCTTTGGGATATGTTACACAGTCCATTTTTGTTTACTTACCACAGGGGAATGAAAACAAAATCAAGAATGCCTCTCAACAATAAAATTAGTCCTGAACACAGAAACCCCCAAGAACAACACAATACTCCTACTAAACCAGCTAGAGTCGTAAGAACTCTAAGTTACAGATTTTTCTAAAAGAATTTGTATACTTAACTGACAAATTTGTACAAATAAATATCATTCGAGTTTATGTTAATAAATGATTCCTTAGCACATAAGTATATTGCCAGCTAAAATTGTTTGCTTTAAAAAATCGGTTCAATAAAATCCCCCACTATTCTTCAACCTCACAAGCTTTCTTTTAATTTTGTTCAAATTATTAAATCAATTATCAATTATCAAATTATTTCCTCAAAATAAGTATCAGTGCAAATTTCACTTCCAGTTTGGCATTCCAGGTGATAAGGCAGTGGTAATTTTACTAGAAAGATTAAACATTCCAAAGGACTGAGCCCCGGTGGCGTAAGTGGTTGAGTGCGGGACAGCGGCCCGCAGGCTTGGCGGTTCAAATCCAGCGGCGGCTCTCAAGAGCAGCACTGGGTAGTGCCCACAACCACCAGAGGCAGTGAGTGATGCCCCCCCCAAAAAAAGATTAAACATTTCTTAAAGACATTGCTTTTGATTAGACAAAATGGAAACATGAAATGTTAATCTATTTTCTTAATCGCAATAAGTTATGTTGGAGTTCAACTTCTAGACTTATCACTGATAATTTTAGTGGAATTGAAATACTTTAAATAGCTGTGGAGAACATATGCATATATGTGTGTATATGTGTGTGTGCTGTTATATAAAGCAATGCCTCATGAGCCCTACTACAAAGGCAGTCTCATAAAGAAAAAAGATGCTTGCATTGTGAAGTCATTCTTATGGGTACACGGTAAGGTGATAGGAATTTGAAATCAGACAGACCTTAGTTTGTATTACTTATCAATTTATTAAGGATCCATCATGAAGTCATGATTTATAGACTGAACTGCTAATCATAAGGTCATCAGTTTGAAATTGCTAATCATTTCACAGAAGAAAGATGGGATTTTCTGCTTCCATAAAAATTTACAGAATCATAGGGTTGCTCTGAGTCTATTTTCAGTCCATGGCAGTGAGTTTGGGATTTGAGGTTTGTTTGTTGGCTTTTTTTTTTGTTACATTGAGAACAATACTTGCTACATAGTCAGACATCATTAAATTAAATATGCTCTCTAAAGTAGGCTCTCTTGAAAGAAGTCTTCATAAATACCACCCTTGATGTATCAGAAATTGAGAGAAAGATTATTATTGAGAATTCTGTTGGAAAAGTTGAGAATTAATTCATGACAGATGTACAGGACACTAAGAGTACAAGGGATAATATGTGGGCAGAACAAGAAGGACAATCATAGTTCACCCTATTTCAGTCCTGCATTATATAAGTGCAATCATCATAAACACTGACTTCACCCAAGAAAACTATGCAAAAACAATTTAACAAAATCTACATTGGAAAGTTAGAAATGAAAAGTTTGAAAAGACAAATTAGAGGAGATAGGAAAGACCAAGATCTCTATCTTCTATAATATGGAGTCATTAGATGATTTCATGAAATGAAAAATTAAGTAATAGCAGTACAAGGAAGCTATTCAAAAATATCAAAACCAACTATAAAAGTAACAACTAAAATGATTCAAAGTGATTGTCTAGAAGAAGCAGGAGTCTACATTATGCAGAAAACAGGGGACTTCTGTTTTTCTCTTAATTATGGAACTATTTGTTAAAATTCTGATCATGTTTAACTTCAATGGAAAAAGTAAAATTAAGAGACTAATGCAGAGTTTCCACAGATGAGCTGCAAATTCCAGTGAATGATCCTAATTTTATGCCATTCTGCTATTAAAGAGCACATTCAGACTTCTGAAAAAAGCACTTCACACAAAGTGCTTTAAAATCTCAAATTAAAAATATCATCTCCTAGATCATTATGAGAATTTGGTAGAAACTGTTTTCAAGTCAGGCAGTAGGGAATTTCATGGGGCTTTTAGCTCGTTTTTGATAATACACACTTGGCTTAGGGTCCACATGTGTCAGCTGTTATCAGCTGCCTATGTGCGTCATAGAGTTCGCTTTGTGGTATTATCTGTAGCCAAAGGAAACACAGAGAAAAACATCACAGCAGTTCCACACATTTTAATCAGTTTTTAAAAAAAAGAAAAAGAAAAACCTGCTTCACCACTGGTATTTTCAAACATACTCTCAACAGACACCTACTATATTGCAGCAATAGAAGAGACGCAAAAAGAAAAAATGCATAGGGATCCTGCTAATTTAGCCTTAAAAAGACAGCTTCTGTTAGCTCAATACTTTTCAAAAAAAAACCTTCTAATTCCAAATGTACATTGTTCCTTTCCTCAGTGGTGTTATAGCCACTTTTACTCCAACCCATTTGCACAATCCTTCCCTTTATTTTCCACATCTGACTTGTAAAATGCTTCATATGTCTATGAGTAATAACAAAAGCTGACACTCAAAACCTTTTCCCTCTAAAAACAAAACAAATCTTATGAAGACCTAGGGTCACTCTGCTACACAGGTGAGCAATCTGGAATTAGCAGATATGTTACGTATCTCTTTCCAAAGTAAACCAAAAAAGAAGAAAAGGGAAATGCTAAGTTATATCCATATATACCATATGTGACACGTATAAACTGCCTCCATTATACTCGAAGTGCTAGAATTATTTGATGTGTGTGTGTGACACAAACATTCTCAGAGTTCATTCTAATTCTTAAGGACACCGTGTCGTGTTTCCAAGAGTATTAATCGTTATGAGCGTCAACAACCCACATTTCTCCCTTGGATGAGCTGGTGAGTGTGAATCTCCAAACTTGTGGTCAGCGGGCCAATGTTTACCCAACAGCACCACCTGAGCTCACTCTTTATATTTCTACAAAGATTGAATCATTCCTGCATGTCAGCATATGTAGAAGAGAGGATCAATACCAATGTTTACTAGTGTTTCCTCCACCTCTTTCCAAGGACATATGATAACTAAAGGAATTACAAAATTCTTAGAAAATAGAGAGTGTTGGGGTTCTTATTCGAGGATGTCATATGACTGCTACTCATTTGAGCACAGCATTCAGTCATGGGACATATATCCTTCCCTATTATCTGGAAGTCTTGATGGAGCAGTCTACAGAGATATGGCTTCCCACCATCCTCACACATCTGTTTTGGAAGAAATACTGAGAGATTGCTCCATAGAGAAAAGACTGGCAAGACTTCAGCAGACATTCATTGGACATATTGTCATGAAAAAAACAGTCCTTGGAGAAGGACATCATCCTTGGTAAATTGGAAGGGGGGCATAAAAGAGGAAGGCCTTCAATGAGATGGATTGACAAAGTAGAAGCAATAATGAGTTTAGGCATAGAAATGACTGAGGAGGGTGATGAACTGTGCAGTGTTCCCATCTGTTGTGCCTATGGTTGCTATGGGGAGAAGCTGAGTCACTGGTACCTAACAACGGCAGCAATGCCATGTCCTCACTAGTCATCTGCTTAGTCTCAGGAACTCTGAAGTTCACCCCCAACGTTGAGATTCATCCTTCACAAATGCTTTCATGTGGTTCCTTCAAGGAAGCAACCAAATCCTCCCCGCCCCCCAACACCCCTACCCGTTGGACCCCCTGGAAGGAGCAGAGGAAATTGCAAGGGGAAATTATTCCATTAAATTTTTAATAATTTATCAAGCAATACTTACTATAGTGTGTTCAGTGTTTTGACTGATTTTCTTTAACTTAATGAAGAGTATGTGCAAATAATTATTTTCATGCCCAAATAATGACAGTCATCCCTTGTCAACCACTGGGGGCTGTGTTCTTGGGCTGTTCTAAAGCTGACAAGAGTTAGTGGGAAAGGCTTTTTCACAGAAAATAAGAGGTTGAACCAGTGGGGAAATTTTCTATAGCTAAGTATATATAATATCTAATCTTGAAGAAAAAAACTAAAAGTTCAGAAAGGCATCTTACTGAAAATATATGGCTAGTTAACGATCCACTTTAATAGGAAATCAGCCACAAGGACCTCTTTTCAAGTCTTCTAGAACTCATGCTTTTTCTGTCTTGTGATCTTTGGATGTATTCATTAGCTTGATGCTCCAGTTGAAAGACTGAGATCCATCACGACTAGCTTGAAACTCAATGTATTGTGCTGCGTTCTTCCTAGTTATAAACCCAGAGGTCTTGCCCTGTAATGGGCCTCTTGTTGTTACTGTTGTTATTGTTAGATGCTGTTGAATAGGTGAAGACTCATGGCGACCCGATGTACAACAGAACAAAACACTGTCCATTTCTGTGCTATCCTCACAATTGTTGTTTTGTTTTTGTTCACACTGTTAGGTGCCATCGAATTGGTTCACAGCAGAACAAACACGGCATGCTTCCGCGCCATCTTTACAAACCTTCTCACATCCAAGACCAGGTTGGGTCACTGGAAGCCTTCGTCTTTTCTGACGACCCTGTATTTGGCCAAACGATCTGTCCTTTTCCAAGAATTAGTCTCTCCTGACAACATGCTCAGGTGTATGATCTAGAGATTTGCTGTCCTGGCTTGTAAGGATCCTTCCAGCTGTCCTTAGTCCTAGACAGGTTGGTTTTTACTTCTGACAGCCCACCGTGCTTTCAAGATTCTTTGCCAACACTATCATTCAGATGCATCGATTCTTCTGCAGTCCTCCTTATTCATTGTCCTGCTTTCCCACGCAGGGGAAGTGATTGAAATTACCATGACTTGATTTGGGAGCACCTTAGTACTCAGCACGACACCATAGAACGGACCTCAGAGATGTCAATTAGAATTAGAGTCAGTACATATATAAATTGCTCCCTAATACGTGAGGTCAGTGGAAAAGCAACCTATTATTTTCTAAATAAAATAAGTCCATGGGGCTTAGCCCTGGTGGCGTAGTGGTTGTGCACGGCACTGCGGCCCACTGGGATAGAGGTTCAATTCCAGCAGTGGCTCCACAGGAGCAAAGGCTGGGCCTCCTACACCCACCACCAGAGGGTAGTGACGCCCAAAAAACAAAACAAACAAACAAAAAAAAGTCCTGACACTCAACCTCCACTCATGAGGATGGCAAAAGTATGTCCTCTTATTTGTATTTTGTTCTTTGTAACCAGTGGTAACATTGGAAGTCCAATGAACTGTGAAGACCCAGCTTTATAACACAGAGAGGGCATGTGCACTTGGAGGGATGCACTGTGAATAGCCCATCAATAAACAGGCCATTCTGTGAGTTTCCACCTAATTCTGTAAATATTCACCCATTTTACAATAGAAAGTTTACAAAACTAAAAAAAAATTGTATGACAAATGAATGACACTATTTCTGATTGCTTTGTAGATACTGTTTCTCAGACCAGTTAAACACAATTGCATGTTCCAAATATTTTTCTTTACTTATTAATTTCCAAATATAAATTCTTGTGCTAATGTCCAAATTAAAAAGTAAATTTTATTCTATAAATTTTACTTATTTTCAATTGTGCAATTTTTTTTGCTATGGAAGTACCAAATTTTTAAAAGGGATAACTTTATATCCCTGTAAAATGAGATGACAATAGCTAAGTGAAATAAAAAAGAAAGCTTGCAGAAAATTAAAAAAATAACACAAGGATTTGCGAATCTCTAAAGACAGTTCCACAAATAACTTCCTTTTTAGAATGTAATGAATCGAAGAAGTTTCTTCCATTGAACACTGAAGTTCAATGGAAGCAAATCATTATACCAGTCGCACTGGTACTAGCATGAGTAGTAGAGGTAGCAATATCAATAGAGCAAAATTCGTTTCAAATTCTGAATCTATTCCTTATTATGGTAGAAAAATTATTTATCATGTGGAACATAAAAGTATTTTAAAATCTGAAATTATTGCATCTATAGTCCTCCCAGAAATACAGATCCTATTTTGTGGAGTATTTCTTGTGTAAATTACTGGATGGAAAGAGTCATTGTTGACAAGTCATTTTCAACATCACTGTAGAACCATTTGAAAATGTATGTTGAAAAGGTCTACATGGTAAACAAAGTTCAAAAGTCAGGAGATATGAAGGGATGTCAAAAAGTTTTGTGGAAAAAATGGAATTGAAATATAATGGACTTTTTCCACAAACTTTTTGAAGTTCTCTTGTATTTGTAGGGTATAAAACTAATGGTGGAAATTATCAGAGTGAGTGGCTACTATTTTCTCAGTTGGGAGGTTTTGTGGATGGTATGTTTGGACAATGTTTAATTCTAAAGCATTTAATTCTCAACGTGCTACAGATGGATTCAGTGTTTGGCACAAATGGAATGTGATTGATAAGCATCAATACACTTCCAAGAATATCACTGGGCTTCCTCATCTGTGTCTTTGTATTGTCTTTTAAGACTTAAATGCTCTCACAAAAAGAGAAACTTCATTCACAGAGATGGGATGCTGTCATATTTAAACCAAAGACATGACCTTGCTTACCTCCTGAACTGGAAACATAAAATAATGGCTGTCTTTGAAAGCAGTTGGGGAATGTGCTGTCACTGTCATTTTAAGAATTCTGTAAGGTTGACAATCATTTTTTAATCATTTTATTGGCGGCTCATACAATTTATCACAATCCATATATAAATCCATTGTGTTAAGCACATCTGTACATTTGTTGCCTTCATCATTCTCAAAACATTTGCTTTCTACTTGAGCCCTTGGTATCAGCTCCTCATTTCCCCCTCCATTCCCCATGAACCCTTAATAATTTATAAATTATTATTATTTTGTAATGGCTTACACTGTTCAACATCTCCCTTCACTCAGTTTTCTATTGTCTGTTCCTCCAGGGAGATCCTCGTAATCATTTCCTCCTTTCTACCCCTCCTTCCCTCCACCCTCCCAGTATTACCACCCTCACCACTGGTTCTGAGAGGTTCATCTGTCCTGGATTCCCTGTGTTTCCAGTTCTTATCTGTACCAGTGTATCTGGCTCATTTCCTCGCCACAACCCTTCCATAAGGGGATGTCCAATTTTTTGCAGATAGGCTTTAGGCCTGCACTTCGCACTCCCCTCGTTCACAATGATAATGATTTTTTTTCTTTGATTCCTGATACCTGATCACTTCGACACTTTGTGGTCACACAGGCTGGTGTGCTTCTTCCACGTGGGCTTTGTTACTTCTGAGCTAAATGACTGTTTGTTTACCTTTAAGCCTTTAAGACTCCAGACACCATCTTTTATAGCTGGGCACCACCAACTTTCTTTGCCACCTTTCCTTATGCACTCATTTGTCTCCAGTGATCATGTCAGGAAAGTGAACATTGTGGAATGCCAGTTTAATAAAACAAAGTGTGCATGCATTGAAGGAGTACTTCAGCCCAATAGCCTTCTGCTACCTTAGTAGTAAACCTATATGCACATAGATCTATTTCCCCATCATCATATATAAATCTATTTACATATGTACATGCTTATATTTAGACCTCTATAAATGCCCTTTGCCTCCTAGTTCTTTCCTCTATTTCCTTTTATTTTCATTTTGCCCCACTATCATGCTCAGCCTTCATTTGTGTTTCAATAATTCCTCTTGGTTACATTGCCCTTGATCAAATCCCCCCAGGCCTCCTACACATCCTGATAGCAGAAATATCTTTTTAAGGAAGAAAGAAAGTGGCTGGATTACCACACAATGAAAATTTGGAGGCTTATTTGAGCAGGTTGCTCAGTTTCATCCATTCTGAGCATGTCATTTTTCAAAATATGATAAAAACCCGAAGAAGTAATCCATCCTATATATAGAAAACAACATGTAAATAATTCATAAAATTAATAAGTGACAGCATGATCAACTGTTTTTAGTGAATTTGAGATTTCAGTTTAGCTCTCTATTCCACTTCTGATCTTTCTTGTACAAAGAAGCGATGGGGTGTTTAAAGATACAGATCTCTACTAGATGAAGGACCTGCCAAGAATTACTACCTGAAAATGTCATTCTGTGAAGAAATATCAATTAAAGTATCATCCAATTTAAATGAAGTGTACAAAATGGAATTTTGTCAGAACAGGGTCCAATCTCATGGCAATGCTGCTAATATTGCAGATCTTTATAAAGTGATATAACAGAAAAATTTGGAATATAGTTCACATGCCATTTTCATATTCCCTGTTTCATATTCACTTTATCTTATAAGACATAGCACAATCATCCTTGTTTTTTTATTCTACTTCTGATTTTTTATACTGCTCAGTAACTCTACACATTTTTGTTGCCTCTACCCAGTGAACACACTACAACATACTCTAAAGCAATAGCTGAGTACTAGAAAGCCTTTGTAATGCTGTGGCAACAAGAGCATTCCTGAAATTGTGCACTCAGATTCTAGATGCCTGAGGAAAGCTTGCTGAATGTGAACACTGGAGTGTACATTTCTGTGGAATCATTATTACAGCATTTCCATTGCATGAAGTAACCTCCCTAAGAGTCACAAGTAAATGAAAAGAGATGTGCAGACCTCTACTAGTTGTTAAAAGTGCATACATAATGGAAAAGAAGCTTTTGAAACATTTGAAAAGACAACTAAGTAGGGGCTAAGCCCTGGTGGCATAGTGGTTGTGCGTGGGACTGCAGCCCACTGGGACGGAGGTTCAATTCCAGCAGTGGGTCTGGGCCACCTACTCCCACCACTGGAGAGCAGTGATGCCAAAAAAAGAAAAGTTGAAAAGACAACTAAGTAAGCTTTGTCGAATATTCATTATCATTATGGCAGATGCATTAGAAAGACATAAAGAATGGCCAAAGAGACCAGCAGTATTGATTATCAGAAACCATTTTCAAATAATGACAAGCTATGCCATCACTGGAAAACTTGAATCTCATATGAAAAGAAAAGCCCAAAATATGAAGTTCTTTAAAATAGATTTTCATTCTTGAACAGTAGGATGCTTATTCTGTTCTGTAAATCTATTCATAAAGCCTCAGCCTACAATAAGAATTCAAGAATGACTTGATTCAGTATTCTACTAGGGATGGAAGTAGATACAGAAGCCATGCAGGCATGGTGATGACGTCTTAGGCTTTCGATTATCAAGATCAGCAGTTAGGAACCAGCTGCCGCTCCATGGAAAAAAGAATAAGTGTTAGACTCTGGTAAAGAGTTGGTCTCAGAAACTCACAGACGCAGTTCAACTCTCTTCTATCAGCTCAATTGAGACAAAATAATGAATGAATGCTTAAGACCCAAGAATAGAAAGATGTTTTCCATTATAAAATGCTAGTGATAAAATACCTATAAAATATGAGAATTTATTGTCCTATTTATTTTCTCATCACTAAATTTTTGTTAAATCTTTTAACTTGCTCATGTATAGTATAGCAATTATTATGAAATAAGCATCAAAACATGCTTATTGCAAAGCCAATTGGCTTTACCAATTTTGTTTTTGGAGTATCAACAAAATTTCACACAGATTTTTGACCCGTATAAGTACACTGACTCCTTTTTCTTATAGAATATTGATTTTTAGAAAAGTAACATATCACTAATTGTGCTCTAAATATGAATAACCAGTTTAGAAAGTAACTTGGCTCTGTGAGTCAAGAACAAAGAAAATGCTGTATTTTTTAACTTAGCAAAAGTGCATTTGAATAATAGAACCCAAGATGAATTTTTAAAAATCATATATAGTGGTAGTCATGTGTTTATGTTAATTTTATGATTGAAATGTAGAGGTGGAGGCTAGCCTGTTAATCTGGAGATAGCCATTGAGTAGCCATTGAGGCCTCTATGTGGGCATGGCTTTCTCCTGAGACTTCTGGGAAATCTCGCGATACTTCCCTTGTGAAGATGAGAAGCTATCTTCCCCAGTTGTTGGGAGTTAGTATCAGAGACGATGAATCACGGACGAGACAAGATGGCAGCATCCGAGAAGCTGGAGTTGCCGGCGGAGAGTCCACACAGCTTTGCCCTGATGGAGCCAGACCTCTGAAGCTGGGGCAGCACATGGAGACCTCTGCCAGCAATGAGTTGCTTCTGCTGCTGATGGACCCTGAGCCCTGGAAGCGAGGAGCTATCTGGAGACCCCTGCCAGAGCCGGGATTCTGCACCCTCTGACATGTGACTTCACAAGTCGGAAGGAGACTTTATAGACTGATTTCGGGCATATGGGTTAATATTGGACTTATGACTTTGAACTGGATTGAGCTCTTGTATATAAATCTTTTCCTTATATCTATATGCATGTCTATGAAATTTGTTCCTCTAGCCTACCCGGAATTATATATAAATAATCACTGCTAAAAATTTGGGGGGAAACGGAATTTTATAAAATGGGTATGATTTTGTTTGGGGTCTTAGATGCCTAATACCTTATCCCAATGACATCTGATGATCACACAGGCTGGTGTGATTCTTCCATGTGGGTTTTGTTGCTTCTGAGTTAGATGGCAGCTTGTTTATCTTCAAACCTTTAAGACCCCAGATACTGTATCTTTGGAAAGCCTGGCACCATCAGCTTTCTTCACCACATTTTCTAAGCACCCATTTTGTCTTCAACAATCATGTTGGGAAGGTGAGCATCACAGAATGCCAGATTGTTAGAACAAAATATTCTTGTGTTGCTGGAGTACTTGAATGGAGATCCAATCTACAACCTTAATTCCTAACATATTGATATAAGTATATAGTTCTATTTCCCTTTCATTATATCTATATTTACATATGCACATGTCTATATTTAGACCTTTATAAATGTCCGTTGCCCCCTGGTTCTTTCTTCTATTTCCTTTTATTTTCCTCTTGTCCCACCACCATGTTCAGCATTCATTCAGGTTTAGTAATTCCTCGCTACTACATTGCCCTTGATTAAGCCTCAGTGTGAGTTGGGCGAGGAGAATATGAGTGGAGACCCCATGCCTATCTGCAGACAATTGGACAGCCCCTCACAGAGGAGTCACAAGGAAGAGATGAGTCAGTCAGGGTGCAGAATAGAACCGATGAAACACACAACTTACCTCTTGTTCTTTGGTGCTTCCTTCCCCCCACTATTATAACCTCCATTCTACCTTACAAATTGGGTTAGGCCAGAGCATGTACACACTGCTACAGATAAGAGCCTGCAACACCGTGAATCTAGAAGAGATAAACATCACAGGGCCAACAATAAGAGTAGCGATACCTGGAGGATTAGGGAAGGGTGGGGGTGAGAAAGGGGGAATTGATCACAAGGATCTACCTATAACCCCTTCCCACGGGAATGAACAACAGAAAAGTGGGTGAGGATCAATGGAAGATGATATAAGATATGGAAATAAGGATGCATAATTTATCAAGTGTTCATGAGAGATGGTGGGTGGGGTAGGGAGGGAGAAGAAGTGGGGAATTGATAACAGGGGCTCAAGTGGGAAGAGAATGCTTTGAAAACAATGATAGCAACATATATGCAAATGTGCTTGACCCCCTGGATGAATGTATGGATTGTGATACATCCATAGAACAGAGATGTAAGAGTCTTCAACAAAACAATTCAATAAAAAAGAGATAATGGAAATTTCCACAAACTCTTTGACACCTCATTAATATATCTATGTGTAGAGTAACACTTCAATTATATTTATATGGCTATATTTTATGTCAAATCGATGCACCTGTGTGAAGATTGAGGCAGGCATCTAACCTCTCAATCAGGACGCAGCCTAATACTATCTCATGGGGGCGGGGCTCGAGAATGACCGTTTTATAAGAGATGTTGTCAGTGATTGCTCTTACTCTCGTGCCCTTCTGGTTGACTGGGTCCTGTATCTCACATGAGGGACTGGTACCCATGTGGTTGGTGTATCCTGGAAGTTGTGGGCACCCTTATAGGAAGGTTCCTATAGACCTTGGATCGACACACCTTAACATCCATCAACCTGTGATCTCCAAGCCTCCTGCTTCATCCACTAGGAACTGTGTGGGTCTGGAGGATTCCCAGCCAGTGTCTGACCTGCGCACTTGAGTTGCAATGGACTTCCTGAGTATAACATTCTTTCTTAGACATATCTAAAAATCATTGGGTTTTGTTTCTCTAGAAAACTTAGCCTAGCACACCATGCATACATGTTTAAGCAAGTTACAGTACATTTAAGACTTCTCCTTTCATTAAAGATAAGATTATAAAATGGCAATAAATGTGAAAATGCACTTAGTAAACTAGAATTATGACAACTACCACTATGTAAAAAATATGTGAAATGCAAAAACCTATAAGGATCAATACCAAAATACATACAATAGCATGTTAAGAGCATGGCCCTCTGATCTTTCAAATTGTAACATTTTTACAATTTTAAAAATCTGTCATTTCAAGATTGCTTGAGTTATATGCCACATAAAATCATTACTAAAACAGCTTTGTAAATATTGTGACTATATCTCCTCTAATGCACAGTGATCTTAGTTTCTTTTTAATGCATACAGATTATTTTCCTCATTTAGCATGAATCTGATGACTTAGAATTAAAGAGATGATTTCAAATGCTCTAGAAACCTAATGCATTTACTTTATTTGGACTGTCACTGGTCTATTCCAATGGCAGTCTCAAATGCCTGCAAACATCAGGGGTTTTTAACCTTATTCAACCCCTAACCACATATACAGACTGAGGCTTCAAGTTTTTATTATTTTCTCCCAGCTACTGACGAAATGGATCTGAGTGCAATTTGCAGCAAAACCATATTAAATCTTCACACACACAAAGCTGTGACGCTTTTATCACCATATTCATGTGAGAATAAGTACCAACTACCAGTGGGAACTTTGAAAAATAAAAGTCTTCTAATGCCGAGATAAGAGGTCCTGTCTCACTGATTGTATTATGGAGAAAGAAATGTGAAAGATGCCCATTGAGTGAGAAGCACTTTGACTTATTAAAAACAACAACAGAACCAATGCAAGCAATGCCTCGTCCTCCATATTGCAGACAGTGCTGATGGCGGATGTGTCCTTGCCATGTAGATAAAGATGAATAAACACTTTATGGGGTGGCAGTTTGGGAAGAAGGAGAAAGCTGGAGAAATTTGGGAATGTGGAGTTGTTTTTTTGTTTTGTTTTGTTTTGTTTTTAACATCGTCTGCCTGAGCTACAGAGGATGGGAAAAGTAAATTAGTCATTTCAGAGGTCTCCAGACCAGCACTTCTCTCTTTTGTAAATGTGTTATCACTCTCAGGGAAAAAAAAAAACCACAAAGAAAATGTTTGTGTTCAAAGCACATTGCAGGTGGGGTTACAGCAAGCACCATCTGTTTCCTCTTGCCAGTCAGAAGCTCAGTTGAAACCAGTTTGACCTTCCTAGTCTCCCTATATGTCATGCCCTATCTTCTATCCACACCATCAGTCCAAGACCAGACCACAGTTAAAACAAGGTCATGTGCTCTCAACATCTTCTGAGTACATCAAATCATTTTGGGGGGAGGTATTTTTCCATTTCATCATGTGTTTTTTATGTTTTTCTGATACTCGCAGCTGGAATTTTTAGTGGGAAAAGTCTGTTATCTTTCCAAAGAGTCCATTATAATATGTTGTCCAAACCTTCCTATTACATTAAATGCAAACTGATTAATACAATATAGAGAGTTGGAAGGAGCTGGCCGAGTGTCTAGTCCAAGCTTCCTCATTTTAACAAATGGAAAGTCCAAAGAAATCTAGCAGCTGACTCAATTTCTACAGTGTCAGTGTTACTCGAGCTGTTACAAGAACGGCCTGAGCTGTAATCCCACATCTTTTCATCTCTGCCACACCGACACCCTAGCCTGAGTCTCATGTCAATTTGGTCCCTTTTCTAACTAAATGCTACCACACAATCTGAGAGCTGAGATGATTCTCAGATTAATTAATTCAATTAATTCATTAGGCACACAGAAAAAATATTCAATTTGGGGGTAGCAAAAAATAAAAGCCTTTAATAACATCCAAAGGCAAAGAAATAACCTAGAAAAATATTTTTCTTTAATTAAGAGCTCTTCGAGCTAATAAGAAACAAATCAGTAGACCACTAGAAGAACAGACAAAAAACAAACACCATAATTTGGCAACTTACCATCATACTGGGCATTCATCTTGCAGCTTTTCTGAGATAAATTCTGGATCCTGGATCCCCCTTGAGTGAATCCTATGATTTTAGAGCACCTGCCCCCAACAGCTTCCTAGGAAAGGGGACAAGAGAGAAATAGTTTGAAATCTTGGAGGTCTGAAAATAATGCATATTATACCAAGCATTTTATTCATGATTTTTCTATGCACATATGTCTAGGTTAGGCCAGATTTTTTAACATTGGTAAAGTGGGACACCATTGACGGGGAGGGGGGGAGGTAGAGGGGGTATAGGGGGTATATTCCCTTCCTGTTCTCCCGCCATTCCCTAGCTTGTCGTGCATTCTTTCCAAAAATTGGGACTTCCGCAGGACACAGAAAAAATTGTTTAAAATTGGGACTGTCCCGCCCACAGTGGGACATCTGATCACTTTAGTTAGGGGGAAACAAAATATTCCGTAAATTGACAAGAACCATTTTCACTTAGTTATGTGTGTCTCATTCACGGAGCACCCCAATGACACAATAGCTGGATAATGGGTTGTGTTGGTGTGGTTGTCACTGAACAGGTTCTCAAGCCTAGGCATTAATCACTACCACGCTCACTGCCTCTTCAACATCCATCTTTGCCGTATACTTTGTTTTAGTCCAGCCACCCTAGAACACCAACTTTCCCCAGATGACATCACTGAGGGAACACAGCATGACGGAACTCAACTGATACCACCTAGCCATTCTCAGGGACCTAGGAGGTGTCCATGTTACAGCATTTTGCTCCTGAATTTCAGAATCATTATGACGCTTTGACGTCCTTAGGAGTTTACTGTGGTGCTTTGAGATGCCTCTCTGTATGGTTTGGCAACCCCAAGAGTCAACACTCCAGGAAGGAAAAGAGTCTAGTATTTTATGATGTACTTATCATATAAGCATGGTGGTATGTGGCATCGTGTCTGTGTGTGTGTGTGTACACTTACTTTACACTTACTATGTCATTCTCTGGCATTTTGCATTTACATCTAACTCCACCCAAAATGAAATCCATCAGAATCGAGTCATGCCGACCCCTGGGAACCCAGAAGAAGAAGGTAGAACTACCCCTGTGGGTTTCCAAGACTGTCCCTCCTTGCTGGCGAGAAAGACTCGCTTTTCTCCCATGGTGGGGCTAGTGGATTTGAACTGTTGACTTTGCAGTTAGAAACCCACCATTTCATCACTCTGTCTGTCACAGGGCTCCAGGGAAGGGGCCATGTGCTTGAGTGAGAGCATTCCTTTTTCCTGAGCCTCAAGTGCCTCATCTCTCTCCCTGACTCTTTTCACCAGTCTTCGATGCAAGTAAGGTTAAAATGAGGAGGAGAAGGAAACAAAAATGGCCAATCCCAGGGGCTCAAGACATCAGCCTACTTTCTCCCTGGCCTCCCCAGTCCCTTGCTGGGCTGTGGGTTGGTGGCTCCCTGACTACCCAAGGGGAACTGAAGCTTAGGCTGAAAGCCTCAGAGAAAGCTGCAGGAGTGTTCTCACACAGCAACGCAGATGACTGCCTGGGGTTTCTAGGTGGATGGGCTGTTCCCTCAAGGGCGAAAACTCTGCAGGGAAATGCCAGTCTCTTCAATCCTGAAGTCCAGAAGAACCAGGTGGAGCCTGGCTAAAAGACCAACTGCTCTGTATACCATCACATGAGACAGGAGCGAGTAGTAGGAAAATGCAGAACAGAATTCAAAATCATAAAAGAACCAATTTTACTGGTAAGGGCTGGGATCAATGAGGGGCCCCCCCTCAAAAAAAAGACTAGGAACCTTAGACACCCTTCCAGTGTGGCATGGAACTCTCCCTTGGTTAAAACTCTGAGGACAACATTTATCCAGAGACAAAGTGTATAGGGTTAAGAATGGAGAAGCGAACAAAGAAATCTGAGAAAGTGGGACAAGTGATTGTACACTGAGCGATGGCCATGGATGGGTTGGGGGGGAAATGTGTGTGAATTGTTGAATTGAAAACAGAGGCTCTTCTCTGTAAACCCATACCTCATGAACAATAAAAGTTGAAGACAGAGAGAGAACTCTCAGTTAGAATAGAGCAGAACCCTTTCTATTTGAAAATCCTGACCTAATTAGATCTGACTGTGGTTTGAAATGGCACAGCTAACCACAGGAAAAAGTGTTATGATCCATTCAAGTGGGAGGACTGATGGAGCAGGGAATGCCCTCTTTATTGAGAGGGGAGAACTAATAAAGGCTGCTTAAAACTGATCACTTTTTCACAGTCTATTATCCTGTGCACATATTTTGAGATGCAAAAGCAATCACTAGAAATCTGAGCATACATCTTTGAGATAAATTCATTGAAAAACAATAAAATAAAAATAAAGATACAATCCAAGAGTAAAATCTGGTGTATAGACAAGTCGGTTTGCAACAAAATGGCACAATAACATTCAAAATAAAAGAAAGCAGACATTGATAATGATTGTGATTATCAGGAGTTTTTTTGTGCCAACATGGCACTAGGAAGATGATATGGGTGGAGTCTAGTCTGTCGATCAGTTCACAGCCAGATGCTATCTTCTTCTGGACGTGACCTTCTCAAAAGGAGGAGCCTGGGAACTTCCTCTCTTTCCCCACCTTCCCCTTTCTGCTGTCACTGAGTGCTGCTAGAGACACTGCCATGGGATCCACCCTGCTCTGCACCCACTGGCCTGTCATCTCCCTGCATTCTGCCACATTGCATGAGTCGGAAATGGAATATATGCACTAGTATCGGGCTTATGGACTTAAATTGGACTGGACTGTGATGTTTTCTTGAAATCCAATTACTCTTTGATATAAAGCTGTTTTACACATATGAGTGACTCTGGATTTGTTTCTCCTACTCAACCAGGCCTAACACAGTGGTAATAAACACTACTGTAGACAAGTCAAAAAGCATAATACATAGCACTTACCAATATTAGATAGTAAAGGTCCAGCATTCCTGAATATGATATATGCACTGAATTAACAAAATATTGTAAAATCAAAAACCCATAAAGATATAAGTTGTTTATTCCCTCAGATATAACAGATGAAGTGGAATAAAAAATAATGGGATGAACCAAATGACACAACCAATAAGATAGATACATTAATTTATACCAATGTTTATGTACTTTTCCAAAGCACATAAATTAGTTTCAGAATGTATTGTGTTGGGTCATAAAGAAACTAATAAATTCCTGAAAGTAAAAATTCTGAGAGGTCATGGATGACATCTTCTAATACAATGAACATAGAAGCAATGCTGGAAAGATAAAAAGTGTGCTATATTGCTATATCCGGGTCTTGAGATTAATCAGGGTTACACCAAAAAGTATGAAATGAAAACCTTTGTTGGAGCCCGCAGTCAGAAATCAGCTAGCACTGAGTATCTCTCAACCCCAATTGCTACTTGAATTCCATTTTGTAAAGGCTGACTTTTCACTTCCAATCACACTGCACATGCTGACTAGGGGGAGGGACCAACTAGGGAACTTCCTGCTGGTGTCCATTATAGGTTTGGACACAGCCCATCAAAATTTTGAATCGTAGTGGCACTGGGTGGGAAAACCAAGGTGGAAGCAGCAAACTTATTCATGGAGAAATACAGAAGCAAGATTCAGCAGGTTAGCAAATGAGCCTTAGGGAACTTCAACCTAAGTATTCAGTGGTTAGGGTGTGAATGCATGGCCCCAAAAAAACATTTAATAAGAATAAAGCCAATGATAAATGGAAAATAGATAAGTTCAGTGCTTAGGGGAAAAAATAGTAGGGATCATTAAATAATGTTATTTTTGTTAGGTGTCTTCTAGCAGTCTGTGGTATTTTTAATATTCTTCACCAACACCATCATTCAAATGTACCAATTCTTCTATGGTCTTCTTTATACAAGGTGCAGCTTTCACATGAATGCCAGGCTATTGGACACACAAATTCGAGTTGTAAACCACACAGAAGCCTCCCATATTCGTTTTTCATCAATAAAGGGTTTCAACCACCCTTTGCTTTCTGCAAGGTTGGGTAATCTTCATATCACAGATTAGGCATGAGCCTTCCTTCCATCCTGCCATGTTCTTCTTCCAATAGTGTGGCTTCTCAGACTATTTGTTCAACATACAGATTGAGTATGTTTGGTGAAAGGATACAGCAATGACATTGACCTCTTCTGATTTTAAACCATGCACTATCATCTCGTTCAGGTCTAGTGACTGCCTATTCATTTATGTACAGGTTCTTCATGAGTGTTATGAAGTGTTCAGAAATTTCCATTCTACTCAATGTTATCTATAATTGTTATTATCCACACATGTAACATCTTTTGGCTTAGGTTTTTTTTGTCCCCAATCATTTTATTGGGGGCTCATACATCGTTTTTCACAATATATAAATAAGCATATTCGTCAAGCACCCTCACATGTCCACTTCTATTATTGTTCTCCAATCATCCACCTTTTCCCTTAAGCCCCTAGTATCGGATTTTCCATTCCTTCCCCTCTTCCCCTGGCCTCTCCTCCCCTCCAACCCTCAATACTTTATTCATCATTGGCTTAGATTTTTATCTGCCTTGCCTGACTTCAGCAATGGTGGCTCTTGTTCCACATCCTTATCTGAAACTGGCTTCAATTTCTGATAGCTCCTAGTCCATGTATTGCTGTAACTGCTGTTGTTATCTTTAGCAATATTTTACTTGCATGAGATATTAACGTTGCTCAATAATTTCTACATTCTCTTTGGTTATCTTGATTAGGTAGACAAGGCTGGCAAAGGAAGAAGAGGTGATGATGACAGGAATCTGGAAGAAATTGTGACTCAAAAGAAGAGGAGACATGTTTACTGTATATTTCTCCAGTGCAAAGGAAGATAAGGAGCAGATAAGGCACATTTCTTTATCAAAAGAAGGGACGGTGTGTCAGGCAGGGTTCTCTTAGAGAAATAAAGTTCAGGACACTAGTAATTATTTTTATATATTTATATATTGAGAAAGACATATAAGATAAAAAGAGAAAAAGCTAACTATAAAACAATACAGATTGCTCGGTGCAACTCACTTGCGTGAGGCAACTAGAAGACTGGCAGTCCTTTAAGTCTTCAGGGCCGCTGAATAGTCCTCTGTAGAGCAATCCAGGCTATCTGGTTACAGGCAGCAAACGGCAGAGCAACAGTCACCAACTGTCACCAACAGTCAGCCAGATAACAGAGTCCAACAGTCCCCAGCTCAAGAGATGTATATCCCAGGAGCGTTGCGAAGCAGGGCTTGAAGGATCCTCAACTTACAGTAACACAGTCCATGATTAGGTGTCCCACGGGTGTGTTGCTTGGAGGTTGAGGCACAGGAGGAACAGGGCAGCTCTCTGGTCTGAGAGAGAGAGAGGGCGGGGCTTGCGAAGCCCTTCCTATATCTGCCCTTCAATTCATCCTGCGTGTTCATTGGCTGTGCCGTCACAACAGATCCACCAATCTTTTGTGGCCATGTTGGCATAACAAACCTACCCATCACAGACAGTAAAGACTGGGTGGAGAAAGGATATTCACACTCCCTTCACAAAGATTGAATAACCCCTTGGGTTTGGGGTCTGAGACAAGGACAAAGCATAAAGTCTAGAGTGCTGAGAGGCTCATATCTGGAAAGAGGAGCGTACATTACAGAAGAAAACCCAACAGCCCAAGGCCCAGCAGAAAGGCAATGGTGGGAGTTTCACCATTAACAGAATATAAGGTTTGGCTCTCCATTCTGCCAGACGTTTAAGGTCAGCTATGGGCCCTTTAGAGTTCTTTTCCAAAGCAGTATCAATATCCCCTAAACAGTATCAATAACCTGACTCTTTCTGTTCAAACCTTTTTCCCCTTTCTGTCTGAATGTTGTTCCTCTCCTGAAATCTTTCTTGTGAGTGAGCCAAGAACCAAGGAGTGGAGAGACCTGAAGTGCTGAGTAACACCTTTCTTTTAAGTGGGCACAAATGTCCATCTCTTTCAATCTCTCAACCAAAAAACCATTTTCCCAATTTCTTATCATCCACTAATGAGTGTTTAGTGTTGCATCAATTTTTTTGAAACACTTGAATTGGTGAGTTGTCAGTTCTGGGAGCCTATTTTTAGCAATTGTTTTCAGTGCAACTTGTAATTTCTTTCTGGAAAAACATTAGTTCTTGATCATATGATACTTTTTAAAATAGCTGAATATCAAGAACAGCATTTTTTTGTACAGTGGCAAGGTGTATTCCTCTATATTCTCTCGTTTCTTCATTCATTGTTGAATATTTTGTCTCTAGAACCCTTCAATATTCCAACTCTAGGCTTGATTTTTTCCTTCCTTTCTCTTAACCTGAGATATGTTGAGCTTTTTCTTCCCTTTCTGTTTGCAAACTCCAGGTCTTTGCGCATTTCATTACAATGAAAGGCTTTGTTTTCTCAGTCTTGCCCTTTGAAATTTTCTGTTCAGCTCTTTTATTTCACCACTTCTTCCATTTGCTTTAGCGACTCTACTACGTCCAAGAGCAAGAATTGTCTCTTCTGAAACTCACTTCTAACTAAAATTCTGGTTGCAGTTCTTCAAAGACAGATTGGTCCATTCTTCTTGTAGTAGATGGTGTATTCCAGATTCTTCATTAACACTACATATCAATCCTTTTTTATCTTGTGGCACAGCGGTTTGAATTCTTGGCTGTTAACTGAAAGGTTGCTGGTTCAAACTTCTAGCTGTTTCACAAGATGATGTCGCGCTTCACTTTCATAAAGAGCTTAACCTTAGGGACCCCCTGGAGACAGTTCAAATTTGCCCTCTTGGGTTCCTTCTAGTTTACTTTGTGGTGATGGGTTTGGGGGTGTTTTTTCGCCCTGGAGTTATACATAAGGTCACTATAATTAGTTGGAATTAGATTAAGGTATTTGGCAACTTGCAACCACTACTATTCAAATGGATTGTTTTTTCTTCTGTCTTCCTTTTTCATTGTTTAGCCTTCCCATGAAAATGAGCATTTAAAAGACTATTGCTTGGCTCAGATACACATTAGTCATCAAAATAACATCTTTGTTTTAAGCACTTCAAAACAGTGATGCCCCAAAAATAAATAAATAAATACTTCAAAGACATCTTCTGCCGCAAACTTGCCCAATACAACAGTCATTTGATTTATTGACTACTGCTTCTGCACACAGAGACTGTGGATCCAAGTCAAATGAAATATTTGACAGTTGTAATCTATATTAGGATTTTCGTTTTCTTTATGGGTCTGGAATCTGTTCTTCTGTAAGTGCTTCAAATCCTTTACACTTCCACAAACATAAAAGTTGTGTCATACCATAGGTTAACAAGTCTTCCTCTGATTCTAATGTCACACTCTTCTTCATATAGGACAGCTTCTTGGATTATTTGCTCAACATAATGATTGAGCAAGTATGGTAAAAAGATAAAATCCTAATGCACGCCTTTGCCAATCTTCAACCACCCTAAATCTCTATTGTTTTGTTTCAAAGTCTGGTCTAAGTACAGATCCTACGTTAGCATGTTTAATTGTGCCCCAACATCATTTTTCACAATGTTAGCTATAATTTGTGATGATCCACATGGTTCATCACACAAACTCACCGCAGCAACATATTAGCCACCACAGTACAACAAACTGGCAGATAAGTGGTGGTGTCAACTCTTACCTAAGCTACCTAAGAGATTTAGTTAGCTAAATTAACTAAAGAAGGCACAAGTACATAAAGAAATAAGAATCAGTGGCAGTGTTTAGAACAATGCCTTGCCATAATCAGTGCAAGATAAACATTTACTGAGTGATTCAGGAACAAATTGAACTTACTTTAAATAAAGGAATTTTAATGATATTTTATTCTAAGTTGAATGTATTCCCACATTTTAAGATCTTGAAGTTGAAACTCATCTTACTATTTATGGTATTTCAACATTTTATTCGCCTTTTCATGAATTCAGCTCTCATTTCTGGTGGCATGCCCGGGTGCCTATAACTCATCTACATTTCCCTCAGCAACAACAATTTCAAGGAGAAGTATGAGTCCTGTGCATTGGCTGAACACCTTCTATTGTCACCTTCTGATAAGATAAAGGGAGTACTAGAAGGAAATTTTTCAGAATGGGTGTCAGAGAGTTGGAAAAAATATCCTAGAGGCAAAGTTTGAGTGTTGTTTTAGGAAGTACTGAATCACCATCACTTTTAGCAGAGAAGACATTATCATGTGGAAAAACATGCACATCAATGACAGCTTCAACTATAAATCAGAAAAGAAAGACACTGGATGTGAAGCTTTGTGAAAAATCCTCATAACCATAATTCATTCTGAGGGAGACCAGCTTGTCTGCTTGTATGATCGTTGAAAGCTTATGATCTGGTATTGAACCTGAGAGGGTCAGAAGTCAGGCAGGCTCTTCCATCTTTCTGCCTCAGTTGTACAATCTTTCTTTGAGACTCGCTGTTCTGCCTGGGACCTTTCATCCCTTGAATCAACCCCAGAAAGTGATTGCCAGGTTTCAGGAGTGTCATGTTTTGCTAATTCCTGTGTCTCATTGGATGAGCGCTTCTCAACGGATGGAATATTCTAATACTTGGATGCCCTTATATCTGTTTTCCGGAGCAGAGATGACCATATCTTTTGGATACCAGTGCTACCCAGACCGCCTACAAGATCCAGGTTTCTAAATATTATACAAGGCTTAAATCCCTAGAAACCCTTGGCAAGACATGATTCTTGGCTCCAGCAAAACACAATACTAAGAAAGACTCCACATTTGACTTGAGACTCACATATTAGAAGGCTGAGAGAAAGGCCAGGGAAAAGTATTAAAATGACTTGATTTCTCCAATACTGCATACCTGGTGCAATAGCGGTTGTGAGCTGAGCTAAAGGGTTGCAGTTCAAAACTATATCTGCTGCTGCTTGGGAGAAAAACGAGGCTGTCTAGTCCCATAAAGAGTTACCGTTTCAACACCTCACGGGGTCAGTTGGTCTTCCCTCTAGGCTTGCTCTGAGTGGGCATGGAGTCGATGGCAATGAGTTTGCACATTAAGATCGACCATTTTGCAAACTAACCAAATGCATGAATTTCATCTGGGGAATTTAAGAATAAAATAATGGACTTTAAGAGCTATAATTTTGAAAACAGACATCCAAAGCGATAACTTTGAAAACATTTTTTTAGCATTTGATCATAAACTCCCTTCTCAAAAAAGTCCCAAATCTTAAAATTGAGCTCATATCAACTAACAAGGCCTCTAGGAGAACAAATAAATGTTTGAACAGAGCAATGGTAAATATTCTTTCAGTAATATAGAAATTATGGTGCTGCTACAGAATTATTAAAAATGGCATCCATTGGAGGCTTTTCCATGTTTTATTTTGAAACTATTGTTTGTTTGTTTTTCCTGAGGTTAATATTTAGAGACAGTCATTGGATTAATAATCTCTTAAGGTTCCTGCAAGGGGCATTTTGGCAAAATAGGGAGTTAATGCTAATGAGTACAAGGATGGTGGTTCTTCTGGGAACAGATGGATGAACAGAGTTCTGTGCATTGATGAAACGAGAAAGATGAAGTCTATGTGAATGGTGATGCATGAATGAGCCTCTCTGTTGTTATGTGGAAGGCAGTGGATAAGTCACAAGGGGATAATTGTTCTACGGTCTCACAAAAGACAAGAGTGGAAATGACAGAGAGGAGATGGATGCTTAGTAATGGGTACCAGAGGCAAGAGCAGAAAAGAAGAGGAGAAAATGCTCTCTGGGAAGTGCTAACTGTTTGTTTGTGGTGATGATAGAATGCATGTTGCCTGAGGAGCTCGGGTAGCACATGGGGCTATGCTCCGCATGGCAGCAGTTTGAAGCCACCAGCTGCTCCATAGGACAAAGGTGAGATGTCCCACCCCTAGGAAGATGTTCAGTCTTAGAAATACAAAGGGCCGGCCTGAGCCCCGGCGGCGTAGTGGTTGTGTGGGGGACTGCGGCCCACTAGGATGGAGGTTCGATTCCAGCAGCGGCGCTACAGGAGCAAAGGCTGGGCTTCCTACTCCCACCACCAAATGGCAGTGATGCCTCCCTCCCCAAATAAAAGAACAAAACAAAAAGAAATACAAAGGGCCACTCTACTCTGTCCAAAAGGGTCACTATGAGTCAAAATGAACCCCATGAGTTTTACTGTTTTGAAGGGCAGTGGTTACCGAACTTCACTAATGTCACTGTTATCCCTGAGCCACACATGCACACAACCAGAGGCAAGATGGAAGTAGAGTGTTTTCAACTATATCCCAACCAAACCCAATGTCATCCAGTCCAAGCCAACTCACTGCAAACCTATATATGGCTTCCAAAGTTAACTCTTTGCCAAAATAAATGGCATCATCCCTCTCCCATGGAGTGGCTGGTGGGTTTGAAATGCCAACCTTGCTGGGAGAATGTTAGCAACCCAAGACCTAAGCCACGAAAGCAGGAAATGAAAAAAGAGTGGGGAGATGCTCAGAGGCAGGGAGGTGAGACCTGTTGATGTCACTTTTTAGGAGTCATCATGTTGCTTCCATCCCAGAGAAGTCAGATGTACACAAAGCAAGACATTTCCCAGTCCTGACCCCTCCTCACAATACTGCTTCCATGTGACTCAGCATCTCCCAGGATATGTTGTCTTGGTTTGAAGTTTTACAGTAAGGGTTATAAAGGTGTATTCAGTCAACTGGCATACGTTTTGCATTCGTTTTGGGGTTTCTCCTCTACCTCCTGATTCAATGAGTAGTGCTAAAACCATTCCCGAACCTATCTACCACACAAAAATTGGTCTCTGATACCTGAAAACCTAAAAGGAAAAATGCCAGCTGCTAGCCTACACTGAAAGAAGTCAGAAAAATACTGAAGCCTCATGTTACAATGTTAAAAGAGTTGATAAGCAAAATAGTGAATGATGGGGAAGCATCAAATGAAGATGGGAATGATACACAGAGTCACTAGACCTAAAAGAACCCGTCAGCTTTCAACCATACCAAGGCGTAGCACATGAGTGAGAACCAAAGGTACTGAAGGAAGAGGTCCAAACTGCACTGAAAGCATTTGACAAAACAAGAGTCCAGGAATTGATGGAGTACCAATGGAAATGTTTCAACAAGTTGGTGAAGCACTGGAAGACTCACTCCTCTGTTCCAGGAAAGTTAGAAGATCGCTACTTGACTCACTGGCTGGAAGAGGTCCATATTTGTACCCATTCCAGAGAAAAGTGACGCCACATCAATGTGCAAATTAGAGAACAATGTCATTCATATCACAGACAAGTAAAATTTTGCTGACTACCATCTAACAATGGTTATAGGAGCAATTTGGCAAAGAGCTGTCAATGTTTCAGGCTAGATTCAGAAGAAAGGATGTCATGGGAACAAAGGATATCATTGCTGGTGTCAGATGAATCTTGACTGAAAGCAGAAAATACTAGGAGGATGTTTACTTGTGCTTTGTTGACTGTGCCCAGTATTTTTACCCTGTGGATCATAACAAACTGTGGACAGCCTTGAGAAGAATGGGAATCCCAGAACACTATTGTTCTCATGCAGAACCTGTGCATGAATCAAAAGAGAGTTAAAGAAACATAAAGGGAAATACTGTGTGGATTAAAGTCAGTAAAAGTGTGCATCATGTTTGCTTCTTTTTCCCATACTAATTCAATCTGTATGCTGAGAAAATCATCAGAGAAGCTCGATTATATGGAAAAAATGTAACATCAGGATTGGAAGAAGACTTATTAACAACCTGAGATAGTCAGGTAACATAACCTTGCTAGCTGAGAGGGAGGAGGTCTTGGCCCTTGTGTTGGTGAAGATCAAGGATTATAGCCTTCAGTGTGGACTGCGGCTCAAAGTAAAGAAGAGAAAATAGCTACTCATGACTGCATCAATAGGTAACATCCTGATAAACAGAGAAAAGATTAAAGCTGTCAAGGATATTTGTCTTGTGCGAATCCACAATCAATGCTCATGAAAGCAATAATCAAGAGATCAAATGGCTCGTTGCATTGGGTAAATCTGTTGCCCAAAACCTCTGGGAAGTATTTAAAGATGTTTCTTTGAGAGCAAAGTGTGCCTGACTCAAGCCAAAGTATTTTCAGTTGCCTTGTATGCATGTAAAAGTTGGACATTGAACAAAGGAAGACCAGAAAGAATCTGCATTTGAAATACAACACTGTAGAAAAATATTGTAAGTATAATGGATTGCCAGAAGAGCAAATAAATTTGCCTTGGAAGAAGTGCAGCCAGAATGCTCCTCAGAGACAAGGATAGTGAGCTCCTCATGTCCTTTGACCGTGTTTCAGAGACCGGTTTCTGGAGAAGGACAACATACTTGGTGTGTCAGTCTGGGTAGACTAGCAGAACAAATTCATAGATACACATATAGATATAAGGGAATGGTTTCTATACAAAAGGAATGGAACACTGAGAAAGCATCCCAGCCCAGTCCACTTCAAAGTCATAACTCAGATATTAACCCATATGCCCAATACCAGTCTACAATGTCTCCTTCCGACTCGCGAAGTCACAGGCCAGAGGGGGCAGAATCCCAGTGCTGGCAGGGGTCTCCCCAGGGCTTCTCACTTCCAGGGCTCAGGGTCCATCAACAACATCCAGTGGTGGCAGAAGCAGTGCATCACTGGCAAGGGTCTCCACATGGCCTCTCCACCTTCAGAGGTCTGGCTCCATCAGGGTAAAGCCATGTGGCTTCTCCTCCAGCTCCCCAAACACTGCCATCTTGTCTTGTTCATGATTCATCGTCTCTGAGACTAACTCTCAACAACTAAGGAGATAGCTTCTTATCTCCACGAGGGAAGTATCGCGAGATTTCCCAGAAGTCTCAGGAGAAAGCCATGCCCACACAGAGTCCTCATTGGCTATTCAATGGCTATCTCCAGATTAACAGGCTAGATTCCACACCTACATCTCAATCATGAAATTAACACATGACTGCCACACTTGGTAAAATAGAGGGTCAGTAAAAAAGAGAAAAGTCTTCGACAAAATGGACTCAAACAGAGGAACAATTGTAAGAATGAGACAGGATCCAGCATTTTTCCTTCTGTGTGCAATCACTATGAGTTAAAATTAGTGCTGCATCTAGCCACATCATAGGTGGAAATAATAAGAATGGTGACACATTGTGAAATATGCACATGCATAAATTGTGACTGCAAGATATTTGGATACATTGTGGTGCCAAAATTAAACTCACAAAAGCTTTTAAAAGGTGTCAATGTCACCTATCTACTTTTTCCAGTGTAGTGATTGCTAGTCTGTTTCCTATACTTTTAATGGGGGAATATTGTTACAGCACTTTAGTATGACATTTAGAAATGCCTTTTTCCATTTAAAGTGGCCACACCCTTTAGCTCAGCAATTCTGTCTCTAGAAATACACCCAGCATAAAATACTTTCACAAAGATTTACGTTTGGTGATATTCACTGTAACATTTCCAAAAGCAAAAGTATGGAAATAACTCACTTGAATTTCAAAGTGAAAAAAATAGAATTGCACCTTTTTTGCTACTAAAATATTTTTTAATAATCCAACTTTAAAAATAAATTTTCATAAATTTAGAGATGAGACTAATGACCCACCATAGGTCTTGTTAAACAAATGTGGTACCTACATTCAGTGCAAGACTGGACATGCAATAAAAGAATGTTATAGTTTTATGTACTGATACAGAAAGCTGTCTGAAATATACTTCAAAGTAAAATAGAGTTTGCAAAAGAGTTTATACTGAATTATTCCCGTTTTTATTGAGAGACTTATATTCAGATACAAGTGCAAACCTAGAAACCAAACTCACTGTCATTGTGTCAATTCTGGCCTGTGGGGACCCTGAGAGCAAACAGAACTGCTCCTGTGGATTTTCAAGAATGTAATTGTTTATTGAAATCAAGAGCCCCATCCTTCTCCATGTCAGAAGCTGTTGGTCTCAACCTGATGACCTCAGTCTTAGCAGCACAGCACATCACCATAAGGCAACCAAGTCTCTTGACAGAAATATATCACTGTTAAAGTTGGTTCTTTCCATAAAGCAATAGAAAAGCTATTTCTTTCTGTGTTTTATACTGTCATATGTTTAGAAATATATATTGATCTGATAAGTTTTCCCCTTACAGAAAGGCCACAGGGAGGAGACCAGCCCGTCAGGGTGTAGTGTAACAAAAATGAAACATACACCTTTTCTCTAGTTCTTCAATGGTTCGTCCCCTTTCCCCTCCCCACTATCATGATCCCAGTTCTATCTTACAAATCTGGTTAGACCAGAGGATGTATACAATACAGATAAGAACTGGAAACCTGGGGAATCCAGGTCAAATGATTCCTTCAGGACCAGTGGTAGGAATGGTCACACCAGGAGGGGGCGGGAAGGTGGCATAGAAAGGGGTAACCAATTATAAGCATCTACATATAGCCTCCTCCCTGGGGTATGGAAAACAAGGAAGTGGGTGAAGGGCGACATCAGACAGTGTAAGATATGACACAATAATAATTTATAGATTCTCAAGGGTTCCTAAGGAAGGCAGGTGGAGAGGAAGGGGATCTGATACCAAGGGCTTAAGTAGAAAGCAAATGTTTTGAGAAAAATAAAGGTAAAAAATGTACAAATGTGTTTGGCATACAATGGATGGATGGATGGATGGGTTGTGATAAGAGTTGTATGAGCCCCCAATAAAATGATTTTTTTTAAAGAAAAGAAAAAGATCTTTTCTTAAATACTCTAAGACTACTACATTTGCCTCTCTGTTGAAGTTTCTTATCACTGAATTTCCCCAAAAGGAACCCTTGCAGAGCTCCCACACTCAGGCAGAAAACTATGCTCCCTCAAGCAATCCCTCTTCTGTCAATTCAGCTGAATGGATGGAAACTCCGTAACTTGTTATTCCAAAACTTTCTTCCTCAGGTCTGCTCCAGCATTCATGACTGCTGCAACCTCAGAAGCAAACCCAATGCTCTCACACTGACTCCTCTTGAGGGTTCCACCGGCTGCAATTTTACAATTGTTGAGAGATAGCTGTTTATACCACAGTACCTCTGGATGGATTCAAACCACCAACCTTTGGGTTACTAGCTCAATACAAGCCATTTTTCATTGAGGTGCACCCAAGGACCCAGACAATCTAGTCAGGAAGCCATCAGCCATGTTTTCCCACCTGCATATTGTCTACACAAAGTACGGACAGAGTATAAGATCAGCTGCTGTGGAATTGATGCTGGCTCCTGGTGATCCGTGCATGCAGAGTACAACTACATTCCCTGAGACTTTTGTGGCTATGATTTCGGGCAAGGATCACCAAGCCTTTCTTCTGCAGCCTTTCTGTGTGGGTTTGAACTGCAGCCTTTCCGTTCATAGCGTAACTATTTGCACCCCCAAGGATTCCACACAGGGTGTGAAATAAGCAAATCTGTATAGGGTGTAAGATTAGCAAGACAAATCATGACATACAATCTTGGTCCTATTTTTGTGTTACTGTTAACCATAAAGTTTCTTGACTTCACAAAATTTATTCTTTCCTGAAAAAAGTCAATAATGAAACATCCTCTCAAGATTGTCTCGCTTTAAAATTTGTCTCAAATATAAAAGGAGTCTTCAACTTTCCTGGTTCCTGAGGTTTTTTTCACTTCTCAATAAATGAACAGAAGCTCACCTGTTTCCTCTCAGCCTATAAGACCTGTATACTCTTATCCTAACTTACTCAAATTTTACCTCTTCTGATTATCTTAAGCCAGAGTTTCCCAATCCTGACACTATTGATATTTTTGCGTCCCAAAATTGTTTATTTGCGTGTGGGACTGCTTTCTGAATTGTACATGCTTAGTGGGATCCTGGCCTTTTCCTGTTATAAACCAATAGCACCATCTTCTCTGGACCTTCCAAGGCCCATTGGGACAAACACACATCTTTCCAGAAATTACTGAACATCCCTTGGTGGCCAAAATCACCTCTGCTTGTGGCCCATTGCCCTATGTCATATTGCAATGTAATATCTACATCTTCCCCAGGACCCTATGTCATATTGCAGTGTAATATTGCCTCTTCCTGTGGGCCCTGAGAGTATGAAGGGCCCATTGCTGTGCTTCCTGTGAAATCTTTGGCTATAGTTTACCTTCTCTACTCTCCCGCCTGGCTTTCCCCGCAGGTGAAGTGGCGGTGAAATGGTTGCAAAAGAATTGAGGTGAATTTAGAACCCGAATAGATTAAACATATTGTTCTCTGCTTTATGGAGAGAGCTATTCAGCACAGCTGTTAGGCTACCATTTCAACAAAATCTGTTACCTATTAAAGGAGGACATCATTATAAAAGATAAATGTGTTACTGCTCTACTCGTTCATTGACGTTATGTTAAAGAAAACGAACTCAATATGAGCATCTCTCACAAGCTCTCGAATGGAACTCAGCGATTCACCTTTTATCAATTAAAAACTGATTCATCATAAATTCATCAAAAAATTCTTCATCATAAATGAAGAAAAAGCAATATTTCCGAACGAACTACAGTACCTTGCAATGAACCCAAATGGAGCTATGAAATGCAGCTAACCTGAGCTGGTAGTTGAATGATGGTGAAGGCTGGGGTGCAGCCCAAATTAAACTGTCACATTTGGAATGACTGAAGAGTGAAGTCAATTCTTGATTTTTCCATACTCGATCTGGCCTCAGTCATCCATCTCCATCTGGAAACTCAAATGAATGAGAAATATTTGTATCTGATTCATCCTTCTTGCTGTGCCCAACCCTGACGCTATGGCAGAAATGCAAGTGGGTGAAAACTTTATTCCATGAGTTTGGGACTCGTTCTTTCCCACAAAACTCTCTAGGAATGTTGCTACCTCCATGGACTTCTAATACAGAAGGGCCCTTCAACAGCTTGGAAAGGAGAGGGAGGAAGCAGATATGGAAGTCTGCCACTCCATCCACTTTTGACCAGGTTCTCCGCCTCAGACCCTGTCCTGCTTGCCTCTGTGCAGCTGCTCAGGGGCCCTGGGATGCCGCTTCCTTAAGAGAAATCCAGGAAGTGGCCAGGATGGGTAATGGAAAACTTGGAATCTGGGGGCTCCCAAATCTCTGGAAGAAGCTTGCGCCATGACTCAAGGGATCCAGATGTCTGACTGTAGGGCGAGGCCCCTCTCAGAAACATATCTCCTTCTCGTGTTCTCAGTCCTCTTGTTCCCTTCTTTTCCTGTGGCTCAGAGAACCTGTTCCTCTCCAGAAGGGGAAGACAGCGCTCATAGGGCTGGGTCTCCCACATCATTTATTTGTACCTAGAGACTCTAGGCGTGCCTAGGTGGTGCAAAGAACTGAAGCACTGAATGACTAACCAACGGTTGGTGGCTGACATCCAATCATAGACACCTAGAAAGAAATGCCTGGCTACCTATTCCCATGTGGAATCGCCGTGCATCAGATCAATAGCCAGTGAGCTTGATCTCATGGAGAATGGAGTCTCACGGTTGGCTCAAGTTGGGAGAATTTTGAAAGCTAAGGTCAAAGAATGTCAAGTGTCTTTTTTAGCTTTCACTCTTCTCTTTTTTCCACATCACTGCTTCCCCTGAGGTATGGGACAGAGAGTGACATGGTGCTCTTCATGGCAGGGAATGGGATTCACCAAGAAGAGGGTCAAATAAATTTATCTTTCTAAAAACATTTTATCAAAACATGACATATGTCTTGATAACCTTTTTGGCTAGTATCTGATATTTTGAAAGCTTGAACTGAGTAAAGTGAGAAGGCATGGGGCTGAGCTTCACTGGCCTGCAATTTGTTTTCATTGAAGGCTCCAGCAGCACTGCTACTGTGTACAGAGAAATTAGCAAGTGTCCATAGGCATTAAATCATATAGTCATGGGGAATTCCAGTAAAAGAACAGAGGCATCTTTTAAAAAATCATTTTCTTGATCTATGCTTCATGTATCAGACAATTTAATCACCCAATCATATTAAATTGGTACTGTCATCGCCACAATCAATTTCAGAACATTTTCTTCTCATACTCTTTATTGTTAACTCCCCATTTCCTGCATCCTTCTCTTGTGCCTCTAACCATTTACTGTCTCCTTAGATCTACCTATCCTATATTTCAGTGTGCAAAAAAAAGCAAACAAATTAAGAAAAAAATTTTGATCAACCACTAGACAAAATATAGAAAAATCTCAATACAGAGGAGGCAGAAAATTTTAAAAACTGAAACAACTTTTGAAAGGGTCAAAAGAAAGATCGAATGATAGGGTACTATATCTTAACCTAACTACATCTGCCATAAATACCGCTACAATGCTTCCTGTCAGATAACAAGGCGACGCGCATCCTTCAGCTACGGTCAGAGGGATGTGAAGACTTCACATCTCTGTGAAGACCCTGCAAATGCATTTTGGGCCACCATTGTCATCCTTAGCCTTCGGCAAAGGGGGTGTTCACAATGTACATTTTGGATCCATTCCCTCTTTGGAATATGGGTTTTATTATTTGGGAGTATCCACATCTTAAGATGTTCTGAAGTGTTTCTCCCTCAGGGGGATGTCAAGATGGTCTGTGGGCAAATGCATCCCTGCAGTCCAGAGCTGGCATTTCTCCGTGTCGTGACGTGCCATTGAGGTGGCTCTAATGCAGAGCAACCTTTCAGATGAAGAGCAGAACTTCCCATACTGTTTCCTAAATCAATGAGTCTTTTCTTCCATAGGCCAGTTGTTGGGTTCAGACCATTGACCTGTTGGCTAGCAGCCAACCGCTGGTGCACGGTACCACAGGAGTCCTGTCCTGCTTTCTCCTAGAACAGGGCAAATTCAGATTACAGTAGGTTCTTCCTCAGCTTGACAGACATATGAGATGCCACGGCTGTCTTCAGCACCTAGCAGGGACCATGAGAAACTGGGGATCCTCTTCCTTCCAACTTGGAGGGGTTCTTCCAAATGACTTTCTGATTTAAGTTTCTCTGGCTGCAAATAAAATAAGTCAATCCTAGCTAGTTTAAGATTAAAGAGACCATATTGATTCACAGAGCTGGAAATTCTAGAGCTAGAATGATTTTAGACAAGCTTGATCAAAGTGTCATCCTTAGGAAAGAGCTAGAAGGCAAAGGGTACTTGCAGGGGTCAAAACATAGGTATGGCCATACACAAATAAAGTTATCTATTATAAGGAGGGAATAAATTTAAGAACATATCTATAGGTCAAATACTAGGGTAGCAAGTGGACCTTGGGCCCTCACCCAGGTGCTCCCTCAATGCAAGAACACTTTGTTCTATGAATCTGGTATTCCTCGAGACTCACTGGCCCAACACGATCACTGAAGTAAAATGGGTACATAAGCATATGTGGTGAAGAAAGCTGATGGTGCCCAGCTATCAAAGGATATATCATCTGGAGTCTTAAAAGCTGGAAGATAAACAATAGACCATTTACCTGAGAAGAGACCACACCCACACAGAAGATGCACAACAGCCAGCATAGCCACACGGTGGTGAAAGGTCTAGGCAACAGACATCAAATGGGGGAGGGGGGAGGGAGGGCAGGGAGACGCATATCACTGTGTGCACACATCCCCAAGGTGCCCACTGAGGACATGTGGGTGCATGAGCAAGAGTGGTGAAGAAAGTTGATGGTGCCCAGCTATTAAAAGATATAGCATCTAGGGTCTTAAAGGCTTGAGCATAAACAAGCAGTCATCTAGTTCAGGAGCAACAAAACCCACCATAAAAGAAGCTCACTTGCCTGTGGGATCATGAGATGCTGATGCAGGTATCAGGCATCAAAGAACAAAAATCAAACTCAATGAACCAATTGACTCCCGATATAATCACTGAAGACAAATGGATACAAAGGCAAACAGAGTAGAAGCGACGATGGTGCCCAGCTACCAAATGACTGAATGTCTGAGGTCTCAAAGACTTGAAAATAAATGAATCAATGTTCAGCACATAAACAGCAAAGTCCATATGGAAGAAGCACACCAGCCTGTGTGATCAAGAGGGGCCGAAGGGAGCAGGTCTCGAGCATCCAAGAACAAGAATCACATCATTATGAATGAGGGGGAGAGCAGGGTGGGGACCTAAGGCCCACAGGTGAGTAATTGGTCATCCCTTTACAGGGGAGTCACGGGGAGGAGACAGACCAGTCAAGGGGCAGCTGGTCAGTGATGATGCATACAAGTTTCCTGTATTTTCTGAAGCCTTCCTCCCCCCAACTATCATGGTTCCAACTCCACCCTACAAATCCAGATGGACTGGAGAAGGTACACTAGTAGAAAGGGAAGCTGGAGATATGGGAAAACCAAGATGGATGAGTCCTTTCAGGCCAGTGGTGAGATTGGAGCTGCTGGATGGGTGGAGAGAAGGTGGGGTAGAGAGACGGAACCAACTAACAAGATGGAGGGCAGACATCAAAGGAGTGGGCTCGGGGAGAGGTTGGGTGGTATAAGATATGACAGAACAATAATAATTTATAAAGTATTGAGGACTGGTGGGGAAGAGAGAGCAGGGGAAGAGGGGAAAGAATGGAAAAGCCGAATCAAGGGCTGAAGAGGAAAGACAGATGTTTGGAGAATGATGACAGCAATGAACATTTGAAGGTGCTTGGCACAATTTGTTGATTTATGTGTTGTGAAAAATGATGCATGAGCCCCCAATAAAAACAATTTTTAATTTAAAAAAAAGATGCCATCCTTAGATTTTGCCGGTGCCTCCTGGCATCCTCAGGTTCTACACCTACATACACTTTGTGTTCCAATAAAGAAAGTTAGCTTCCCTGGTACCTCGGTTTCATCCTTGGTCTTGGGCAGAATCCCTCCTGATAGCCAGCAGACTGGAATCATGAAGTGCAAGCCTAGGAGTGAGGGGCAGCAAACCGTTTGTCATTGTTCTCATAGAAGCAAATAGTAAATGCATTGCATTTGTTTGTTCAACACCCCAGGGAAAAACGCCTCCCCAACACGTCCAAACATATTGCTGTCAAGTGAATTCTGACACGTAGGTCAAACTAGAACTGTTCCGTCGGAGTCCCAAGGCCATAAGCCTTTAGAGGAGCTTTGCAGATCAGTTGGTCTCTGTCTCAGCTAGTGAACTCTGCCATTGCAGAGCAGAAGGAGCTATGAGTAAGACAGACCCGAAAAGGTATGGGTGTGTTACAGGACATTTTTATATATGGATGCTGAAATTTCATATCATTTTCACATGCTGTGACACATGATTTTTTGTTTTTCCCCAATCAATTAAAATATACTTTAAAGGGCTGAGCCCCGGTGGCGTAGTGGTTGTGCGCGGAACTGCAGCCCACTGGGATGGAGGTTCAATTCCGGCTCCCAGGAGCAAAGGCTGGGCCTCCTACTCCCACCACCTGAGGGCAGTGATGCCTAAAAAAATAATAAATATAAATATAAATAAATAAATAAACAAAATATACTTTAAAGACATTCCTATCTGGTTTGCAAGCTTTACAAGAACAGGTGGCCTGCAGGATTTGACATTGTTTGCTGGCCCAGCGGTAGGGAAGCCATCTCACTAGAAGTTCACAGACTGAGAGGGCCCCTGGTAGTGTCGTGGTTCCCCATCAGGCTGCTGACTGCTAGGTCAGAGGTTCAAAAGTACCAGCCTGCTCTGCAGGAGAACGATGAACTTTCTCCTCCCATGAAGAGTTACCATCTTAGAGTCCACAGGGGGAGGGAGGGATGGTTCTACCCTGTCTTGTAGTGCTGAGGCAGAATTGACTGGATGGCACGGAGTGGAGTTTCTGACCCAGTATGAAAATGAGAGAAGTGGGCCCCTCAAGGCAAAAGGGAGACCACTCGTTCTCCACACTCGGAGCACTGGTGGCATGGTGGTCAAGGTCTTGATGCTGGTCAGAAGATCCACAGTCCATGCCTACATGCTGCTACACAGTCTGCTCCTCTAAAGGCTGCAATATCACCACCTTTGGGCTCCACAGCGAAGATCTTTCTCATCCTGGCAGCCCACATGATGGCAGATCCCAGAGTGAGAGAGCCCCAAGATCCTCACAGGGTGGATGAAACCTGTGACACATGGATTCTCCATTTTCCCCACCATATTTTCCAACCCCCCTGGCTTCCCCTAAAAGGGCAAGGGTTTGAATCATGCTTGACTTCATCTTTACCATTAGTAAAACCAAACTCACTGTTAATGAGTCTCCTCTGACTCACAGAGGTAGGACAAGGTAGGACTGCCCCTGTGGGTTTCCAAGACTGTCCTATTCTATGGTCGTGGAAAGCCTTGCCTTTCTCCCATGGAGGATCAGGTGGTTTGAACTCCTGACCTTGTTGTTAGCAGCCCTGCCACCAGGGCTCCACTGAGGAACTGAAATCCCTGCTTACTCAGCCCACGTTCTCACATAACCAACTCACCTTTGCTCTGAAACCTATATTTTCTGTAAGGTTCATAGTTAGTTTATCCTGGAGGGTGACAGATAAAACATGCCTCTGATTCCCCTCCATGTCAGCCCACCAATCACACCAGAATCTCTGGAATGGAGACCAGGCATCACCTCTCTGCTCCCTCACTGCCATGAGTCTGAGCTGATTCATCATGAGCCTTCATGAGACTCGCACTCTTCACAGGGGCAGAAAGCTAAGACTAGCCCCATGGAGGGGCTGGGAGTTTTGAACTACCAACCACGTGGATTGCAGACTAACCATAGCACCTGGACTTACCTCTGCAGATTATCATGCACAGACAGCGTGCATGTACGCAGGCAGAGCCAACCCTTAGTGTGTTAGTCCAGGTAGACTAGAGGAACTAATTCAAGGACACGCATATAGATATAAGGAATGGGTTTATATTTAAGGGGAGCAGGACATTGAGAAAACATCCCAGCCCAGTCCAGCTCAAAGTCACAAGTCCGATATTAACCCATATGCCCGAAATCAGTCCATAAAGTCTCCTGACTAACGAAGAAACAGGTCAGTGGCTACAGAGTCCCGGCACCAACAGGGGTCTCTCCATGGCTCCTCGCTTCCTGGGCTCAGGGTCCATCAACAGCGTCCCGTGGTGGCAGAAACAACTCATTGCTTACAGAAGCCTCCATGTGGCTGCCCCAGCCTCAGAGGTCCGGCTCCATCAGGGCTTCTCATCTTCATGAGGGAAATATCGTGAGATTTCCCAGTCTCAGGTGAAAGCCATGCCCACAAAGAAGCCTCATCGGCTACTCAATGGCTATCTCCAGATTAACAGGCTAGACTCCACCCCTACATTTCAATTATAAAATTAACATAAGCACATGCCAACCCTTAACCATCAAAAGATTTGTTTCCACTGCTGAAATGGGGCATCCTTTCCTTGTTCAGGAACCTCCACCTTCCCAAGAAGTAGCCTTGGTCTTTGAGGCTAATCCTACTGAAAAGTGCTCCCAGGTCAATTCTTCACATGGGACTAGGAGGTGTCAGCACCTTTTTGGAGGTAAGGAGGTTCTTGCTACTTCCTTTTGCTCTTGCTCTGTGACTCCACAGCTAAAGCAAAGCTGTAACTCTAGCGCCCCCACCTGGCCCCCCAAGGAGGAAAAAACTGCTTCTGCTACTCAGGGAGAAACGTTTTAGGGAGCCCTGGTGCTTATGTGACCCCTCCTCCTGGACTGATCCCCACTCCCCCATTGCTGCATCTCACTTCACTCCATGCGCTTCCTCACCTGAGTGACCTTGCTTATCAAGGTCCATCAGCCTTCCTGGCTACAGAATGAGGGTCTGTGGGCTCTGTAGTACTTCCTGCATCTTGCTACAATAACACTCCGAGCTCTGTGTTATTCTGCCTCGTCAAGTCTGAGTCTTTACCACCTGTGCAACACACTATTAGTCTAGGTAACAGCGAGAAGCAAAAAGGCCTAGAATTTGTGATGCAAGCATTTACTCCATAGGCTTCTGTGCCATATCAAAGGGCTTGAGCGCATTGCTTATTTAACCAACTGCTCGGTTTCATTCTTCTTCAGTAAGATCACACATCACTGACCCTTGAGCAGCTTCTCCTCAAAGGCAACAGAAAGTGCCTGGCCTTGGAGGCTGACACCTTCATGATAGTCCCACAGGAGGATCGCATGGGCCACATCACGTTCTTGTTGCCTTGACATTTCTTTCAGTTGCTCAGAAGGATTTTCCATTTCACCTGTTCTGTGGGGCATTGCCTGGCAAGCTCAAATCGGAAACTTTAAAGTGCTTTAAAATCTCCTGGGGAACTTTGAAATGCAGGTTCTGATGGTGTATTTCTGGAGTGATGCCTGAGACTGTGCATGTCCAGCAAAGTTCTTAGATGATGCGGAAGTCGCTGGGTTCTAGACTGCATTCGGTGTAGCGAGGGGAGAGGCCATTCTTCTGCACCTAGCTCAGCAACATCTTACACAGCTTATTCGGCTTGCAAAATAGAGCCCACAAAGAATTTTATTAATTTTCAAGAAAACATGCAACGGAGGCCATCCCACAGTGACGTGTTGACCTCGTGCTCTCACTGCCTTCGAGTCCATTTCTACTCTCAGTGACATGGACGGGGTGGGACAGGGTAGCACTGCCCCTGTGAATTCTGAGACTTCAACTGTAAAGAGTAGAAAGTCCTGCCTTTCTTCCTTGTTGACTTCAGTGCCATCACATACAGACCCACTGCACAATTCCCAGCCACTGCATACATAGGACTTTTCATGTGATTGGCCATGTGATTTCTAAAGCCATTTTGAAGGGTACCTGAACTCAGCCTAGGCAGTACCAACAATGCCTGTCTTGGTAGAAGAGAAGATGCTAGAGATGACTATACTGTTGACTTTGTACCTCCGAGACAACGGTTGTCAGATGCACCCCCGGGTTTCTGAGCTGTGGGGCTCAGGGGGTGGAGTGAATGCAGGACTTAGAGCAGATGCCATGTGCAGTCATCTGAATCGTATTTCTATCTCCAACTGTACAGCACAGCACTTGTGTTCAGGCTCTTTTCTAAGCATAGAACATTGAGTTGGTGTGAGGTAAAGGGTTTCAGGACTTCTCCTGACAGTGCAGTTCCAGCCGGTGACTCACATCTATTCAGTAAGCACACATATTTGCGAAACATCCCCTTGCTTCACCTATTCGGGATTTAATGGGAGTGAACGGGGGACCATTGGGGTGCCTTGTGAGTTAGCACTGGTCTAGGAGGGTGGGTGGATGAGGGTGATATTAAACACGTTTCATGATGTGATTCTTGGTGATTTACCTCTTGGTTCTTAGTGTATTGATTCTGGTGTATTAGAACTCCTGTTCTCCTAGCTCGTCTGTGTCTCATCTTTCCCTTGTTTTCTTGGTGGTGCCGCCAGACAAACAGAAATTCAGTATCTTACTCAGTGGGCTCTTTAGTTCATGCTCACCTCTGACAGTGTGAGTTCCTCTACCTACAAGACCAAATCAAAGAATCGATCTTACCTTATTGTGAAGGCATTCACAAAGCTCTGTGTTGATCAGCACCGAGTAATATTGATTCAGTGTAGAAGTTCAAAATATAAATTAAACAGTACATGTGTTAATCTTTTGTTTAGTATATTTTATATTGCTGTAAAACATAGACTTCTTCTAAAATAACTTTGTTTTAATTGCATTCTTATAGCAATCTGACTGTTAGAATCTGAAAAGCTTCCAAGAAAATAAGATTGATCTACAGCATATTTTTACATCAGTGAGAAGACTTTAAGATTTTCTTTTTTTTTTTTTTTCAATTTTCCATCATCAGACATTTACTGAGTGCAGGCCTTTCTTAGATCTCTGCTCTATTGTTCTGTTATATGCTGGAGCCTAGAATGCCAGCGCAGGGTCTGAAGAGTGTCAGTGTGACTTTAAAAGAGCTCATTCATAGCTAAAGAACTTCAGAGATTGAGGTCACAGAGTGTCCTTTCATTTCAGGTACAAATTGTTTGAAGGAATATTCAGAAAGTCACTTGTGGCTCTGAGCATCCCCCGATGAATACAAACTTCCTGAAACTGCCTGGGCTCTAACTAATCAAAGCCGTGCTCCTCAGTAACCCCCACCATGTTTCTCTAGAACAGGCTGAGTATACTGTACTATTGAGTCAGTAGAAAAGTAGGAACCAGAAAATCTTTTCTGTTCTTCCACAGAAACCACACACCAAAAAATTCCAGAGCTTTGGTGACCCCTTGTGGAACAATTTATTAGTATTCCATGGTAAGAAGGTATCAAAATGGACCTG